>ONZK01002175.1:2579-78421 GCA_900322385.1 Pharnaceum exiguum | reverse complement strand
TGGTCCGCCCTTGGCTGACCCTACGCCGTATAGGCGCCTTGTCGGTCGCCTTATCTATTTGTGTATCACTCGTCCTAATTTGAGTTACTACGTGCATATTTTGGCCCAATTCATGCATTCTCCTCGCCAGCAGCGTTGGGAGGCTCTCCTTCGTGTTGTTCGTTACTTGAAAGGTACTCCTGGTCAGGGAATTTTTCTTAGTTCTCATAGTAACTTGCAGGTTACTGCGTTTTGTGATGCTGATTGGGGTACATGTCCTACCTCTCGTCGCTCTCTTACTGGTTATGTTGTGCAACTTGGTTTGTCTCTCATTTCGTGGAAAACCAAGAAACAGGCGACAGTTTCTCGTAGTTCCGCTGAGGCCGAGTTTCGTTCTATGGCCGATGCTACAGCTGAACTTGTGTGGATTAAATATCTTCTTGATTCTCTTGGCATTAATCACTCTCAACCCATGCGACTCCGTGGTGATAATACTGCTGCGCTGCATATTGCTTCTAATCCTGTGTTCCATGATCGTACGAAACATGTTGATATTGATTG
Organism: Pharnaceum exiguum; assembly: GCA_900322385.1. NCBI lineage: Eukaryota > Viridiplantae > Streptophyta > Magnoliopsida > Caryophyllales > Molluginaceae > Pharnaceum > Pharnaceum exiguum. Next base: position 77,881 of record ONZK01002175.1, on the reverse strand, counting down.
TTATTTTGTCCGTGAAAAGCTAGATGCTGGCATCATTTCCCTTAATCATGTTCGTACGTCTGAGCAGATTGCTGATCTTCTTACGAAGTCTTTAGGCCAGCAGCAGTTTAGTTATTTAGTAGGCAAGTTGGGCATGGTGAATCCGCATGCTCCAACTTGAGGGGGAGTATTGGGTTGTATATTTGTGCATATTGTATTTAGTATTCAGGCCCAACAACTTGTGGCCTTAGGGTGTATATATTTCCCTATGATTAATGAGAATATCAAGTCTTGAGAACATAATTACTTAACACTGGACTACAAACGGATTGATTGAAATTTTGATTTTTCTTTAGTCGGACAATATTTGTGGGACTAAGAGTTTTTTTGGTTTGCTGTTGTCTTTGGTGTTTGTTTCTTGTTTGTGTCCACTATCTGTTGTGAGAAGGTGATGTTGGGCTGCTTGCCTCACTTTGGTGACATTGGTGTGAGCCGACTTCTGTAGCTTTAATGTACAAGGAACAACCAATGCTCAGGTCGGGTTTTGTTCATTTTTAACAGGCACATAATACATATTTCCGTCATATTTACCATAAATATAGACTTCTGAAATTGCTTTGTGATAATTCTGATTTCGTTGATGTATCCTTAGGATATACTGTATGGTTTGGTTATAATTATTGTGTTGATGAAACCAATCAAGTCTTCTAGAATTCTTTCCGCATATTGATTACTTTCTGCATGTAAATGTAACAATGTCATATTGTGAACGTACAGGCCAGGTACCCCAAAATATTCCTGCTCTTCCTGCAATGCTTGGCAACATGTTTCCGTTTCCTACAACTCATGCAAGTACTTCTCCCTGATTATCATTTTGTATTTTTTTTTTTGAGTTGGTGGTTGTTGTTGTTGTTGTGGTGGTTGTGGTATGTTGATGATGAAACTTGGAGTTGGAGCTATCCCTGTAATGCCTGTTCAAGCCATCAACATTTTCCTTTAAAAAAAAGACTGACTAGTTGTTCCCGTCTCCATTAGTCACAGTGACACTTCAAAATGCCATTAGTTGTTCTAATGTCAATGAAGAGTCCATAAGGTCCTCATATCTTGAATTTTGAGGTTTTTGCCTGGCCAGAATTCTGTTAGCTAACATGGTTTTTAAATTTTTGTTTCTCCCAGCCAACTAGACTTGGTCGGCGGATTTGTGTTGGAGGAGTTCCCCCAACGGCTGATGAGAAGGTTTTACATTATTCAAAACTCTAGTCATATTTGAATTATTTCCCCTTCTTTTATATTACTGCTACTTTGGTTCTGCTGCACTTACTTTCTTTCTTATGCAGTCAGTGGCTACCTTTTTCAACCAAGTTATGGTAGCAATCGGAGGGAATGCTGCTGGACCAGGTAGGGGCATTTGTTTTCATGTCTCACCATGTGCTTTTTTTTGTGTTTTTTTTTTCCTTTTGATTGATACTTACAGTTTGCCGCGGGATATTCAGGTGATGTGGTTGTCAATGTTTATGTAAAGCATTGGCTTTTGTGCAAATGAGATCTGTAGAGGAGGAGAGTAATGCACTGGCACTTGATGGTATCACATTCAAAGTATGTAATATCTTTCATGTGCTTAGTTCAACAAATATTTTCTGCATCAATTGAAGTATGTACCTATGTGGTGCTGGATCAAATGCTGATTCTTTCTGCTAACATCTCTAGCTTTTTGCATTACCAGGGATTTCAACTTATGGTGAGGAGGGAATAGGATCCATCTCTGGCTGCAGTGGCTTGACACCAGGATCCAAGGGTGGTCTAGAGGGTCCTGGCAAGGTTTTTATTGGTGGTCTTCCTCAACACTTTCAGAGGCTCAGGTGTGGGAATTACTGGAATCTTTCGGGCAGTACGGGGTTTTGATCTTGTCAATAACAGAGAAAAGGTAAACTCAGAAGCCAGAAGGATATTGCAATAGACCTATGTTGTAATTTGTGAATCTTCCATTTTAAGTTATTTAAAATATGGCTTAATGGCTATATGCAGATTGCACACTTAGCTTGTACCCAATGCTCTTTGGAGTAACCGAGTAATTTGAAGAATGCAGATGACATCACAATATCACATAATGGTATGTCGTCCCATCCTGTTCAATTTTATGAAGAACGAGGGAGTATGTATCGAGATATATACGCAAAGCCGCCTCTATTTCTATAATTTTTGTACTTTTCAGTTTCCACAGTTCAAATACGAGTATATATTAAACTGTACTTTGTGCATAACTGATAATTTCAACGAGCTAATCTTCTACTTACAAATTCAATAGATAGCCAGATAGGCAGATAGTTAGCTGTGATCGAAGGAATAGTTCATCGCACAAGTTGGTTGCAGATATTATAACTGATCATGCAACCATATACGCTAACAAGTCCATAAGAACATTTCAACAATCTATTTTTCAAATTACAAATACAGTAGATAGCCAGATAGGCAGATAGCTTCTTGTGATCGAATTGCTTTTTCCTGGAAGCTAAAGAAGCTATCTTATAGCTGTTCATTCAACTAGACATGCTAACACGACCATTATTGAAAAAAATGCAGCAACATCAGGATCCCTCCGCTATAATATGGCTTAATCTCGACCATCTGGAAGGGATCTACAGTAATCATACATAAAAATCCTAGAAATTTTAGCCATAACTAAAAAATGCTGAATTCTGATCAACAGCCTCAAGGAATCAAACTAATCTCAGAATGCTTCGTTAAACCTAAGCATGAGGTTGCAGCAGCCAAGCAACCTTACTACTTGGGGGTGGTTGATCTAGCCATGTTGCCTCTTGATCCCATACAAAAGGGTCTTCTTTTCACCCTTGATAAACAAGCTCAAGAATCTACCAAAATTTCAATCAATAATCATTACCAAAGCTCGGCTATCGTAGAGAGACTCAAGCATTCCATGTCCATCGCTCTCATCCATTTCTATCCGCTCGCGGGTAGGTTTGTTATAGAGAAGTATGAAGATGAGAATTCTTGTTCGATCTATGTTGATTGCAACAAGGGTCCTGGTGCAAAGCTCATCCATGCTGCACTGGACCAAACCGTATCTGATATCCTTTCTCCTACTGATGTTCCTTTAGCTGTACAATCATTCTTTGATCTTGGCGATAAGGTAATCAATTATGATTGTCATACTAAGCCTATATTGTCAATCCAAGTTACAGAATTGCTAGATGGAGTATTCATTGGGTTTACTATGAGCCATAGCGTAGTGGATGGAACGTCCTTTTGTCATTTTATTACCGTGCTGTCACAAATATATAGATGTGATGAAGGTGAATTATTTGCACTACCTGCCTCATGTGTACCACTCTATAAGCCATTTTTTCCTGATGGCTATGGTCCACTATTAAAGTTACCGTACTCTGGTGAGTTTACCCGTGTACACGATCATGGTCATCCATTGAGGGAGAGAATTTTCCACTTCTCAACTGCGTCCATGGCAAAGCTAAAGGCCAAGGCAAATGAAGAATGTGGCAGCAACAATATCACGTCCTTCCTCGCCTTATGTGCCCTTGTTTGGAGGTCCATAACTCGAGCTCGTGGCCCATCACTTGACGAAGAAACATGTTGCAGCTTGCCTGTCAATGCTCGTAATCGGCTCGAACTACCTTTACCGCAGAGCCACTTCGGCAATATCCTTGCCGTTTGCAAGTATATCACCAAGGTGAGTGACCTGTTGGACCATAATCTAGGCTGGGCAGCCATGATTTTGCGTCAAAAGGTTGATAAGTGTACCCATAAACAGATTAATGATGATTTGAGGACATTTTCTAAACTACTCTTTGTTGGGCCAAGTGATTCGGTCACTTCAGATTTCCATGGGCCAAACCCGGTTATTATAGGGGGATCAGCAAGATTTGACATGTATGGACCAGAATTTGGGTTGGGCCGAGCATTGGCTGTTCGGATGGGGTACGGAAACAAAACCAACGGCAAGGTAACTGCCAACCCTGGACATGAAGGTGGAGGAAGTGTAGATTTAGAGATTTGCCTTAAGCCTGAGTTAATGAGCGCCCTTGAAGTAGATGAGGATTTCATGTCATTTGTGTCCTGAAGTTGAGAGGGGGAAAACAATTCATATTATTTGTATGTCATGCTTGTTTATGTAGATTCAACTTTTGCATACTTGTTTTAGTCCATTTGTGTAAAAGAACACTTTCTGAATGTTTCTAATAAAAAATTATTATTGGGCCTTTTTTTGGAAAATCAGCAATATTGAACGTCAATGTAGTCGTTCATACATGTGCGGATGTGCCTCTCCTTTTCTAATGTGTTTGAGGAGTTATTGTTGTGAGCTGTGAGCACATAGCTAGTCCTTAACTCCTTATACATATATGGATTTTAGAAAAATTTGTGTGAACTTGTTTCATTGATTTTCTCTAGTATTGGGATTTCCGTATTGAAGATCAAGGGTGAAAAGCCAACACAAAGAGATCTCCTCCGGTGCACAACGCACTTGAGAAGATTTGCACTCCATGAGTCTGGATGGTAAAGGTTATTATTGTTTACCCGTGGGTTCATTATTGTTTTTAACTATGAAATATATCAATTCTGATGAATATACGCATAGCGAAGTTCTTAATTTAACAATTTGACATATATTTTTAAAATTTCATGACATCGTGTTGGGTTAAAACAGTTGAAATATGAATTATTTTCAGTAATTTTAAAAGTTGGATAATCGAAGAAGTACGATTATTCTCTACTAATTTTCCAAAGAATATTTAAGCAACTTTTATGAAAAAATGAAAAAAAATCCGATTAATTCATTAATCATTCTCATAAATTTTCCTTGAATAGCCAAATATGCCTTTTTAGTAGACACCTAACGCCAAACATACCCATTAAGTATTCCAATCGCCAAATATACCCAATAAGTTTAAACCGATGCCAAATATGGCCAATAAGTTTAAACCGATGCCAAATATGCCCAATTAACCCTATTTTTGGCCGGAGCCAAATAAAATATATTTATGGGTATTTTTTTTAATATTTCTTTATTTTCTCCTTTATTTTATCTAATTAAAACTATTTTCTTATTCTTTTCTTTCCCTTCTTTTGGTTTTTTCCTTTCCCCCCTTTATTTAGTTTTGACATATAAAATAAAATAAAATTCAGCATATTTGACATATATCATGCATAAAATAAAATAAAAGCTGGTTAAGGAAGGGAAAGAAAGGAAAAAGAAGGAGAAAAGAAGGAGAGCAAACTAAATGAAGGGAAAGAAAGGAAATAGAGGGAAAAGAATAAGAAAATAGGAAAAATTAGATAAAATAAAGGAAAAGAATAAATAAATATTAAAAAAATACCCAGAAATATAGTTTATTTGGCTCCGGTCACAAATATGGTTAATTGGGTACATTTGGCATCGGTTTGAATTTATTAGGTATATTTGGCGGTTAGAATACTTAATGGATATATTTGGAGTTAGGTGTCCATTAAAAAGGCATATTTGGCTGTTCGGGGCATAAATTTTCGTTTTTTTTTTTTACAACGCAACTTGTGAAAATCGTTAACCGACCTTGTGCCAACTTTTCTCTACGTCGGTTACTTACTTACTTGTCATCAGGCAGCACGTATATAAACTGATCCCCCCCTCCCCCACGGCCCCACTACATAAGTTACACTTTTTTTTCCTTCCATTCATAAAACAGCCTCACTGAACGAAACAACCGCTCAACCGGCGAAGAAAAAAAAGGAAAGAAAAAACCCCAAAACTTCTTACGATGTCGTACGGTGACATGCTCGAGACTAACGGCGGAGAACACGGTTCTCCTCCACCACTTAACGGCGGTCTCCCCGAGAACAACACCGACCTCCAACCTCGTGTAATTTTTAATTAACCTTTTTTGTTACCATTTTTTTAATTAATTGTAATTGTTATTTATTTATTTCAATCAATTTGATGATGGTTTGATACTGTGATATGTAATGATAAATGATGATTATAGTTCCTTTGTTTTTATTTTGTGCATATGATGATGATGATGATTTTGCTAATGTAAGCATCTCTTTGCAGGTTGAAGAAGGTGAGGAGGGTATTGTTAATAAGATTGATTATTCTGAAAAGGAGATGGAAAGAGAAAAAGATAGGGGCAATGAAAGGGACAGGGGCCGGGACGGGGGCAGGGGCAGAGATAGAGATAGAGGGAGGGGCAGAGGTAGAGAGGGAGATAGGCAGAGAGATGATGATCGGTACAGAGTTCGCCGCCGTAGAGGCAGAGATGAGAGGGAGCCAAGTAGTGACAGTGTAGATGATGATGATGATGACTACCGTCGCAGCAACAGACGACGAGATTATGACAGGTATAGGCCCTGTTCTGTTCTTTTCAACTTCAGTTCAGTCACCATAAATTTTGATCCCGATATCCATTCATAGTTATTAGTATGCCATTGGAAAGTTCTCACCATCTAGTTTCATAGACCTACAATATTGATAGGGTTTTTGATAAGTGTTTTGAGTGTCAAAACAATTAAAACAGAAAGTTCACCTTTTTTTCAGTTTAGTTAGTAAAGTTCAGCTCTAAAGAACGGGCTAATATTTAGCAAGAAATTGCGTGGATGTTAATTTTCGCTAATCCTGTTGGTGTTCATGAGTTTGATGAAGTGTTTTTTTTTTTACTTGCAGGCGTAGAGATTATGATGATGAGGTAGAAGATAGGCGTGGACGCAAAGCTCGTTCTCGTTCGAGGCCCAGGTCTCATCATAGATCTCGTTCACCCTCTCCTAGAAGGTCTAAGAGGTAATAATCCTGTTTTTTTTTATGATATTATATCTGTGGTGCTCTTTCGCCTCTTTGTCTAGGTTGGTGTCATGTAGAAAACCGGTGCACTTGCTTTTGATTTCTCGGCTTGTTGGGCACCTTACCTCCCTTTTAATGTAACCAGCTAGTTGGTATCCATAGCAATTTGTCTGGTCAATATTGGTAATCTGTGGCTCTACTTGTTTTTTTTGGACGCGATGTGGCTTTACTGCTTTAGTACCTACTTTATGGTTGCAAGCAGCTTGTTTTGACATTCTAGTACATGAGACTGGGATGCCTAGGTGAGATAAATGGTGGACTTTCTGTGTGTTTCTCTGTAAAGTCATTTGGATTTGTTATTATCTTATATCTTGTGGTTGTGGAAATACATTAGCATTTGGTACTTCAAAGAGCTAAGGCCACAATGCTATGTATATATATCAGAGCCATCTTACCTTGTCAGGCAGGGCCTTTTGGTGTGTGTATGTGTATGTGTCTAATGAAACTTTTATACATACGTTTTCACTGACGAATTTATTTTTCACATGTGCTACCAGCAAGAGAATCAGCGGGTTCGATATGCCTCCACCATCTGCCGCAATGTTGCCTGGTGCTGGTGTTCCTGGTATGAGTTCTACCCCTTATGCTGATCATGATTTTACTTACTACTGCTTTTGTTTTTGTTTTCTTTAGTGCGGAAAAGTTCGTATCAAATAACTTGGTTTCATTGGGTAAGCTGATCCACCTACTTCATGCTTTAGTCTATCTTGACGGAGAATGGAGAGAATGGTTGATCTTTCTATTAATTAATTTATTATTATTATTATTTAGTGTAATTATTATGTTACTGAGAGTTTTTTGGTTTGCTCTTGTCTTTGGTGTTTGTTTCTTGTTTGTGTCTGCTAGTTGTTGTTAGAAGGTTATGTTGGGCTGCTTGCCCCACTTTGCTGACTTTGGGTCTGAGCCAACTTCTGTAGCTTTAATGTACAAGGAAGAACCGATGCTCAGGTTGGGTTTTGTTTCATCTTTAGTTGGCACAAAGTACATGTTTGCATCATTTTTACCAATAAATTCCAAACTTGACGAATTTCTTTTTTATAGCTCCAGTTCATTGATGTATCTTAATACATGGTGTAGTTACCATTGATGTCTCAAGCCTTCTAGTTTTTCCAAATAATGTTTTTACTTTCTTCTGAGATATTTGACGACGTCTTATTTCAAACAGGCACGGTATCTGGAAATATTCCTCCTGTTTCCGCATTGATTCCCGGCATTCTTCAGTTTCCTACAACACAGGTGTGTACTCCCTGATGTCTTTAATGTTTTGATTGTCATGCAGTACTTTTTTTTTTCATTTGGGACTGAGGGCTTGGTGGTGGTTGGTTTATCTATTGCGTTGTTGATGCAGCTTGGAGCTGTCCCTATCATGCCTCATCAAGCCATGACTCAACAGGTTATTATTTTATTTTAATATGGTCAATTAGCAGCCCCTCTCTCCCTGTGGTGGCAGTGGCGGGTGACAGTTCAGAATGCACTAGTGATGTTTTTGATTTGAGAGTAAATATGGTCCTCATTGACGTTTCATCAGAATTTTTTCTTATCTGACATGCTTTTTTCTCCCCAGGCAACTAGACATGCTCGGCGGGTTTATGTTGGAGGACTTCCACCATCTGCTGATGAACAGGTATTTACATTGTTCTAGACCGTTGTGTGTCATTGGATCATTTCCCCGTATTTTGGTGTACTGTACTGTCGGTGCTAATGCACTTACCGTTTCATTTTTATACAGTCTGTCGCGACCTTTTTCAGCCATGTTATGGCAAGAATTGGAGGGAATGCTGCAGGACCAGGTACGGGCAGCTGTTATATACCTTATACCACTTTTTCTCCTTCTTCTGATTTGATACTTACAGTGTGCTGTGATTTGATCAGGTGATGCGGTTATCAATGTTTATATCAACCATGAGAAAAAGTTTGCTTTTGTGGAAATGAGATCTGTGGAGGAGGCTAGTAATGCAATGGCACTTGATGGTGTCAAATTCGACGTACATATTCTCTTTCTTCTGCTTATTTCAGCATTTGAACTTTCACGTATATGTGGTGTTGGATCAACTACTGATTCTTTCTGCTAACATCTCTAGGGTTTTTGTTGCCAGGGAGGTCCAGTTAAGGTGAAGAGGCCCAGTGATTACATTCCATCTCAAGCTGCACTACTGGGACCAAGTCAACCCAATCCGAACTTGAACTTGGCTGCGGTTGGCTTGACACCAGGATCCGCTGGTGGTTTAGAGGGTCCTGACAGGATTTTTATTGGCGGGATTCCCTATTATTTTACTGAGCAGCAGGTGCGGGAATTACTGGAATCTTTTGGGCCACTACGGGGGTTTGATCTTGTCAAGGACAGAGAAACAGGAAACTCTAAAGGATATGCATTTTGTGTGTATGAAGATCTGTCTGTTACTGACCTAGTTTGTCGAGCGCTTAATGGAATGATAATGGGTGATAAAACCTTCACGGTACGGCGGGCGAACCAGGGTGCTCAACAGCCTAAGCCAGAACAGGAGAGTGTTTATGCTCATGCACAGCAGCAGATAGCTATACATGTGAGTTCAGGTTCCTCTTTTTTGCTTGCAGGATATTCCGATAATAGGTGCTTGTTATATATAATCTTTGTTAGGCTGAACGATTATAGGTTTTTGTCCTTCATTGAAGTGCACTAGTATTGTTTTTTTTTCCATTCTGGTGCGGACAGCTTCATGTAATAGCGTACCCCTCTGTTTTTTTTGTTGATTTGCCTAAATGTTTTTTTTTTGCAGAAAATGATGTTGCAACCTGGGGGTCTTCCTACCAAGGTAGTATGCTTAACAAACTGTGTGAGTCCTAACGAGCTGAAGGATGATAAGATATTTGAAGAGATTTTGGAGGACATGAAACAGGAAGGGCAAAAGTTTGGTACGTCGTCTTTTGTATTTTTATTTTTGTTGGATTGGACTTTTTGGAAGGCATTTATGTGAAGTTTAGTCCTTCCATTAACAATCTAATTACTCAACCTTAATCTTCTCTTCTTTTTTTTGCAGGGGCTTTGGTTAATGTTGTAATCCCACGGCCGCAACAAAACGGAGAATCAACTCCAGGGCTTGGAAAGGTTAGTACAGTTTTGTAGTATGCTGTATCTGAATATATATGTTTATGGTTTTTGTCTATGCTGTTTCTCTTTGAATTCTCGCTTATCTTACTACTCTGCTCTGTCTGTCATGTCTCTGCGTTTCAGGTGTTCTTGGAGTACAGCGATGTTGGAAGTGCTTCGAAGGGAAGACAAGCAATGCATGGTAGGAGGTTTGATGAAAAGCTAGTTGTGGCCGTCTATTATCCAGAAAACCGGTTTGCTGAGGGCCAGTATGATGCCTAGAGGACGTGTTGCTTTTCATTTTAAGCTCTCTGTATAATCTTTTAGTGAAAGATTTCTTCGACCTCTGATGTTCTAATACAATGTGCAGTTTTTTTTTTTGAAAGTGATTACAATGCTCTTTTGTTTATAAAATAAATAAACAAATAATTATAATTATGGTTCGTTCATGGAGTACAAATAAACGAAACGAATGAAATTCCATACGTATTTGATTTCTCAACGAAGCCCTGTGTGTTTACAGTTTTTTTTTTGTTGTTGTTGTTGAGAAACTGAGTTACATTATTTTGAAAGAGGCTCGGTAAAGACTGGTCTTGCATAAGCAGAAATAGGGGAAGGTAAAATAGTGTCCATCATTTTAAATACTATTTGTGGATAGACAGAATCGAACCTGACACCTCACACCAGTCATTTTTCCAGTTTCAACATTTTCTAAAACCCTAACAAACCCCCTAAAGCCCAAATCAATCCCCTTTCCCATCTCATTTCTCAAAAATCACTCCCAGAACTCCACTCTCTCTCTTCACCCATTTCCCCTGCAACCATGTCATCATCACTATCAATACGCTTAGCACGTCACCTTTGCACCTCAACAACAGCAACATCAGCAGCCTCAACAATATCACTATCCAAAGCAAAACAGCAACTAAGATCAGAACATGACCCAGACAAAGCCTTACAAATATACTCATCATTGTCCGACAAATACACTTCCCCAGTAGCCTCACGTTACGCCCAAGACCTTACCATCCAACGTTTGGCCAAATCCCATAGGTTTAATGACATTGAGAATCTCATTGAGTCACATAAAAATGACCCCAAAATAAAGCAAGAGCCTTTTCTATGTACCCTCATTAGATCTTATGGTAAAGCAGGTATGTTTGATCATGCACTCAAGACTTACAATCAAATGGATGATTTGGGTACCCAAAGATCAACTCTTTCTTTCAATGCACTTCTTACTGCTTTTAATAATTCTAGAAAGTTTGATGATGTGCCCAAGTTGTTTGAGGAGGTGCCCATGAGATTTGGGCTTGTTCCTGATAAGGTGTCTTATGGTATTTTGATTAAGTCTTATTGTGAGAAAGGAAACCCTGAAATAGCTTTGAAGAAACTTGAGGAAATGGAGGAGAAAGGTGTTGAGGTTACTGCTGTTAGTTATACTACCATTTTGAATGCCCTTTATAGGAAGGGGGATAGTGAGGGGGCTGATAAGGTTTGGAATGAGATGGTTAGTAAAGGGTGTGTGCCCGATGTGGCGGCGTATAACGTTAGGTTGTCGCATTTGCAAGGCGGTGAGCCTGAGAAGGTGAAGGAGTTTATTGAGGAGATGTATGCTGCCGGGTTGAAGCCGGATGTGATTAGTTATAACTATTTGATTAGTTGTTATTGTAGGAATGGGAGGATGAAGGAGGCTATTAAGCAGTATGAGGAGTTGGAGGCTAGTGGGTTTAAGATGAAGGCCGCGACTTTTAGGACTTTGGTTCATTATTTGTGTAAGCGTGGTGATTATGCTACGGGTTATGATGTGTTTAAGAAGAGTGTTGCTCATCACAAGATTCCGGATTTTGCCACCTTGAAGACTTTGGTTGAGGGGTTAGTGGCGCAGAAGATGAGGAGGGATGCTAAGGGGTTGATTAGGACTGTCAAGAAGAAGTTCCCGCCTAATGTTACAAAGGCATGGAAGAAAGTCGAGGAAGAGCTTGGGTTGGTTTCTGAGGAGGCTTCTGATGATGCTTCTGAAGCTGTGGAGTCACGGCAACAGCGTAGTGTCTCCCGTTGATAGTTGGTGTTTAGGGTTGGAATTAGTGTTGTTGGAGTAGATGCAAATGCTTCATGTTACTTCCTACTGAATCCAGCAAGGGGATTTGTTTGAGACCGCGGTGATATTATGCTGTGGATTAGGATTTATGTTGAGAAACCCCATTTTGTCACATAAGAAGCTCTGGCTATGTTTGTATTGTTTTGACCTGCTTTTCAATGTCATTTTTATCAGTTACAAAGCAATCAAATAGTAACATTTTTTTCTTCTATCCTTCTCCTGCTATGTCCTATTAGAATTTGTTTCTGTTTCTTGTGGTTGTGTGCTAATTTCTTGAGGATAACCAGAATGTTGAGGTTCAATCTTCTGTTTATTTGTCAAAGATTTAAGCACCATTCGATCCATCAGGGCTACATGGGTGCTTACGTTTATTGAATGTAGAGTTTAGCATATGTATTGCCCTCGGGCGGCAAATTCAGATTCAGCTCAGGTGAAGGGCTTCCACCACCTTCCATTTGGGCTCACTCTTCAGCAGTACTAATCTGATGCGATGCTGAGTGTGGTGACCGCTGAACTTAAGTTCCAGTTTACGGGTGGCAGCTTTTAGTTTTGCCAGGGCACATAGCATGAAAACATAGCATCATTAGAAGCGAACTTTGTGAGGCATATCAAAGACTATGCTCCCGTCCACCCCAATCAAGGACCAACATGATGACTCTATTCCATGCTCATCTTCTAAACTGACCTTCACAAATTCACTATGTTACGTTTCCTATATAGCAAAGCGATTGGTACAGGTATGTGATTCTCTGACTGATCACAATGGAAACGTATTTCTACATTAATTGCGGACCTTGGAGGCCTGGGTATGTATCTCTGTCATCAGGGTGGCGGAACTGAGGCACAGCCAGCAAGAAGGTTGAGGTCTCTCACTCTTTAGCAACTTAGCAACATGACTGTATGTCTGTATGTGTCCTAAAAAAAAAGGACAGTATTTTTGAATACGAAATTAGTCCACACTAGTACTTTAGTACTTTTCATGAATTAGAACTGCAATTTATGGATATATATATACAATTACGGCTCATTATCACCCGTAGCTGTGCTCAGTCTGTTGTAATTAGACTGGTTTCAGCTTCTTCTTCTTCTTTTTGTATCAACGGTTTTTAATTTTTTAATTCTTTACTCTGATACTAGTTAAGAATATAGCCTTGTTATCTTCTCTTTTTAGCATATTTTATGATTTTATCCTTCTCTCTCTCAATGAATCTGCTAACGATTATCTGTCAATTTCTCAAACATGCCATAAGTTTGAGTCTCCAATATTGATAGTTTGATACAGTAGATTGCAATGCCATTATTTGAAAGTCTAACATTGGCATCTCTATGAAATCTTTGTTGGAGTAAACAGACTCTTCAGGAGTATCCTTTTTTCCACTTCCTCATATTCAAAGAGAGTGATTCAATAAGTTGCTCCAACCAAAAGATTATCTTTGGTTTTGGTTCACTGAGTGCTGTATAGTAACTTAGTAAGTGTGTATACTCACTCATAGTGATCTCCTAGTGTGCCTGAACTGCTGATCATGACTTATTACTAGCTCTATTTGCAGCTGGAGCATTTCTGACATATTGATTGTTTCAAGTTTCAACAAACGGCAACCTTAAAAAAAATGTGTACAGGCTACTGAAATAGGCTCACAAGGAAAATGAGAAAAGAAACCTGTCAATCATTCATATTAGTTCTAATACAGTTTGTTGTCCAGTAGCCTTCCACCAACTTGATCAAGGGAATGTCTTATAATTACGTATTATATAAGAGGCTAGAAACCAATATATCAGTATGTTAAGAGGAGGGTTCTAATCATCTTATACAGTTTCGATCATGACATAGAAGGTTCAATTATATTTTTATTCGAACAAACCATAGAGACCTCAATTGCAAAAGATGGTAATGTCCTAATGTCAGGTCGTATCGTATAGTTCGTTGGGCCGGGTCATGCACTAGCTCAGCTTATTAGCTCCTATGCCAAATGATCAATACAACGAAGAAAAATTGAATGACAGCATTAGAGTGACAATATAATGGGGTTTTTTTTTTGACAAAGACAATATAATGGTTGAAACAAGGACATGCTATACAGGGCTACCGTTGTGGTCACACTTGTGAAAGTTAATTTTTTTTATATCATTTCCATTATTAAACGTAAATATGATATTAATATATTATAATATGTAATGTATTATGAATTTGTCTTAAACTCTTAATTAAATTAAGCTTTGATATTGCTTCGGCGACGGTAATAAATTAATTTTGCACCGTCCAGGTGCCCTCAAAAAAAAAAGTGTCTCCACTTTTAATTTTCTAGGGGTGGTACACCTCCAGGAAAGCATCATAATTGGCTGCCCCAAGGCCCTTCTTGGGGTCGAGGACTCCCAAGCATTTCCAACTGTTTTGATAGATAAAACGAGGGATGTAACGGTGATGAGTCATCTAGGTTCTCTTAGCGTACCCGTAGCCCACAATGACCACTGTGTGGTGCTCTGCCTGATCCTTCATCCGCCCATCCCTCATCCTCTTGGGTCTCTTTCTCTCTCCCCCAGCCTCGTACACATGCTCTCCAGACCAATCAAAGTCCTTTTTCATTTCGAACAGTCCCACCAGACTGTCGCCCTTCCTTAGTACTTCCTTCATTCTCCTAAACTCGCTTCTACTAAACTTTTCGTCGTCACTTTTGTGGTAGGTGGTGAAACCATTCAACCGACACATCCTCCATCCCTTCATCCTCACCTGAATCCCTCTCCTCACGGCCAAACGTACGCAAGCTTTCACGGTGCACGGACCCCTCCCCGGAGGCACGATCATCTTACATGTTCATCGCTCCCCTTTCTTGGAAATTGCATTCTTTAGATTGTACTTGACAGACGTGGTGACGGCGTTGTATGTGTAAGTCGATACAAAGGGGAAAAAGAGAGAGAGGGGGGGAGGGGGGGTTAGTTACGGGCCATCTCATATGGACTATCCAACTACCTTGTTGGATTGGGCCTAATCCTAAAAGCAAAGAAGTACTAACTTTTTTTCTGAACGCAAAACGTTACGATGTACTAATTTATTTATGACATTAATAATAATAAAACTATACTAAAACAGTGTAAGTACTAAGTACTTACGTCCGATTTGCTCCAACGCATTCTTCACAATCTCATTGCCATGATGGTCACGGATCATGTGCTGAATGTCTACGGTGGTAGTGCTTGGGAAGATTGGGTCCTCTCTATGTGGTTAAATTGAGCCATTTTGGAGAGTTGGGAAAAAAAAAGTATAGATTGTAAAACCCTAAACCCTTTTCTTTCTCTCTCTAGAAAGGGTGTAGAAAGGAAGGGTGTGCTTTGTTCAGCTCTAGAATAGTACAAAAGGATAGTCTAGAATGTTCATTATATTTGTTCTTCTAATTTATATTTGTCAAGAATGTCTTGTTGCCGCTTGTTGGATACTTTGTATTGTAAGAAATATATGCAAGCATGTTTCCGTTTTGCTAGGAGGATATTGTTTATATCAATTCAGGGGGCGTTTGGTTTAAATTTGTGTAATGCAAACGTATTGGAACCATTAAAGCCGGTAATGTAATAGGTAATGCTTCCCAAAGTCCAATGTTTGGTTCAATCCAATGGCCGTTGTAACGTAATCAAAATGGCATATTCGCCGGCGACCGCACCACCTTCAACAACACCATGCCTTGGGCGAGGAGAGAGAAAACAACGGAGGCAGTTGTTCATAAATGGATGGAAGGGCATCAGGAGAGAGAAATATGATGTTGACGGATTTTTTGTGGTGGTTGGAGTGGAAATCATATTGGTGGTGACAGAGGAGACATTACTAGACGTAGGTAGCTCAAGTGGTGGCGGGCTGGCTGGTGACAAACGGTTGTTTTAGTTTGTGGTGGTCACTGGCGTTGAGGAGCAGGTTAGAGAAAGGATAGAGAGGGTGTGTGGTTTAATGAGAGAGAAGAGGAGAGAGACTCGCTTGTGAGAATGGGTCTATGTGGTTACCAACCATTTTGCTCAGTTAACAATATATCGGTATCAGTTTCACTCCGTATTGGTATCAGTTCCAAATTTCATCTAACCAAACAGATTGTAAGCAAAGTAGCAAACAGTAACCCATACCGTTACAAGGTTAGAATTTTCCATAAACCAAACAGCCTCTCAGTACTTACTTTTAGGCTGCAACCTTGTTTGGTCTTTACTTTTATAATTGGTTATACATATATATATACAGGAGACATGTTTCAGGAGTTATAAAACATGCCACATAGGAATGATTTCACTAGAGGCATTTTTCAGAAGTTTTAAGGTGTGCCACATAGAATAGAGTGCTCTGAGGTATGGCACATGGGAAATTAAAAACACCAATAAAGTGCCAACAAAAAAAAAAGTCCACATAAGAAAAAAAGGAAATAACGTGAAAAAAAAGAGGCATACAATGAAAAAAAAAACTAAAAAAGATGCTTGGCTATCATGTTCTATCATGTTACGTACAAGTGTACAACTACTAAGGAGTTAATCTCAAAAAGAAAAAGTCAACTTAAACACAAAACCAAAACATAAGATAATGAAAATAAAAAAAAAACATCTACTCGGCCAAAAACATCTAGATGCAATTTTATCGCGTCCATCAGGCCATCACGTGAAGAAGCCAATACAGAATAAAGATGAACTGAACTAAAAAAAATAAACTTTTTGTTTAATTGTTTTTACACTCAATTACTTATCAAAACCATATCAATATTATACGTTTATGAAACCACATGGTAAGACTTTTCCAATGAGATACTAATAACAACAAATGGAAATCAGGATCAAAACATATGGCATTCACAAGTTATGAGATGAACTACAAAAAACTGAACTGAACCGAACTGAAAGAAAAGTGAACTGAACTGAACTTAGGTTGTAAAGAACATGGCCTAAAGATGCATAATTATACTTAAAAATACAAACCTTTCTCCAATTCATACGGTTTGATAAAGGTACTTCACTTGGAGCACTTAACAAATAATATGATTAAAATTATAATTAAAAGTGAATTGAAATCGAAAAAAACTAAACTGAACCTTACACTAAAGATTAACAAAATATAGACAGAGCAGAGACATTGAAGATAAGTTTTGACATGTTGCAATTAAAGAATATGGCATGTAAATTATACTTTTGAAATTGAAAAGTAAAGAATAAGATAAAAAAAAATGATAGTAAGTCTTCTGTGCATATACACCATGTGCCACGTCATCGTTTTAATTAAAAAATTAACATTGATGAATAATGGACATTTTTATGTGACTAATGACTAGTAGGTATTTTTATATGACTAATGACTAGTAGTAATATGACTAGTGAAATCTTTTATATGACTAATGTCTCTGACGTGGCACATGGTGTATATATACACCCGGTTCACGGAAGACGGGCTGGATGTTTTTAGGTTTTGTCGGTGTACAACATTAAAAAGAAAACATAATAGTAAACTATTATTATTTTTTGTACACAAAATTAATCTAAGTTTAACAATTAATATTGAGGTACAATAAAATTAATCCATACAAAAGAATTATTAAAGAACATAAGATAATAAATTTATAAAATTGAAAACTAGTTGTTTTACAAATAAAGAAGTGAATAAACCGCCTTAGCAGCAGGCTGTACAGCTGGAAGTAAACTGTGAGCTTTACGGAGTATATATACTTCATTTTAAAAAAAAAAATAACCCGGCATTTCAGTATTTCACTTCCGTTCCCTTTTCTCGAAAAAAAAAAGAAGAAAAGAACTCTTTAGCCGGTCGGGGTCTCCCTTCTCACTAACACCCAAAACCCCCAAATTGACTGACTGACTGACTGACTGACCGCAAAACCCTCACTAACCAAGTATGACAACTCGAATAGCACCGGGCGTGGGAGCTAACCTCCTCGGCCAACACGCCGCTGAGCGTAACCAAGACGCCACTGCTTATGTCGGCAACCTCGACGCCCAGGTCCCCCCCCCCTTCCTTTTATTAATATATATCAGATTTCCTTTTCCTTTTTTCTTTTCCCCTCATATATTCCCACTTTTTATTTTATCATATTACAGATATCAGAAGAGTTATTGTGGGAATTATTCGTCCAAGCTGGGCCTGTTGGTAATTTCCCTTTCTCTCTATTTATAACCTTGTTTGTAGTTTGATAGTTTAATTGACGAGGTTAAATGTGACTTTTAATAACAGTGAATGTATATGTGCCGAAAGATAGAGTTACTAATCTTCATCAAGGTTATGGGTTTGTGGAGTTTCGGAGTGAGGAAGACGCCGATTATGTAAGTTTTTTCTGTTCTTCTTAGAGTTAGCGCCTAGCGGCGGCTAATTGTGGAAGCTTTTTTTTATGTTTGCTTATGTGTATTTGTGAATTTATTGTGTAGGCAATTAAAGTTCTTAACATGATCAAGCTTTACGGAAAACCCATTCGTGTGAATAAGGTATAATTCTTTTCTGTGTGGTTTTTTTGTTTGTTGGGTTTTGAGGATATTTGTCGAGATTTTGATGGTTAGATAGCGAAATTTGATGTGTGTTTGATTATCGGTCGTTGGCTATTTTAGGCTTCGCAAGACAAGAAGAGCTTGGATGTTGGAGCGAATCTTTTTGTCGGGAATCTAGACCCTGTAAGTCCTGTCATGCGCGTCTCTTGTTAACGGTTTACTGACTTTGCTCTAAGTTGTAATTGTATACTGTCTTCGAGTGTGTTGTGTATTTGTATTTGACATAATCAATGTTTGTCGTTGTTGTAGGATGTGGATGAGAAACTTCTGTATGATACCTTCAGTGCATTTGGAGTTATAGTTACAAATCCTAAGGTAAGGCTAAAGCTATAATACCATACCTTCATGTGTATTGTCTTCAAAGCCTGCAAATGTAGTGACGATTCTTTCTGGAAGTTTTTTTGATGTAGCTTTTTGGTGCGTGAATTTTGTCATGCTTGATTTGATTTTTATTGTTTTTCCTATTGTCAACCTTAAGTAAGGGATAATCCTACTTACATTTCTTTGCATCACAATTTTTTTATCATCGTTTGCATCAAATAAATTGATGACCTATGTTACTGGAGTATACTAAGCTACAGTTATCTCGGGGTCTTAATTGTTGGTAACCCGACTGGAAATGAGTTATCGGGTTGAGTACCTGAATTTTCAGGCATTGCAATATATAACTCGTCGGAATTAATGCTCCGGTATAGGTTACCCAGCTGCCTGTTATCTTTATAAAAAAAAAAGCCATGTTGGCAACTTGGCACGTTTGGTTGCACAGGTGTACTTCACTAGCAGCCAATACTCAATCTTCTAAGCACTAACAGTTTAATACCTTTTTGTGCTACCCCAAATCACTCCACACTTAGAGGGTGTTTGGCCTAGATTCTCTCTAAAAGTGATTCTCCATTGTATTTTCTTCCTCATTCTCCCTCCTCCTTCTCCAACTCCATCAAAACACCTTAAGTTTCTAAAGGACTCTTAAAATGGCCAAAAGCAAAAGTCCCAATTTAATGCTTTTGATTTTGATTAATGTGGAGACTTCATTTTGGTGATGGTAAAGAAGTTGGAAGTAGGTGGGAAAAATTATAAAAGAGAATCACTTTTGAGGAAAAGTTGTGCCAAACACCCTCTTACACCACCAAGGCCTGATCTGTGACCACTATTGCGAACGACTAAACCAGCCATCAAAACACACCTTGTTCATCTTCTAAGATCCTACCACCTCCGCACGCCCGTACCCAAGTCATGGAGAGAGAGTTGGATCTGAGATTGAGATGTCTGAGAAGTGGAGATTGGGATTAAGAGAGCGAATAACCATTTAGAGGAAGATCTGAGAGTGACGCTTATGGTGATGGTGAGGTTGAGACTCTTGAGAGATGGAAGGCAGACAACAGACCGCGAGAGTATGAGGATTGAGCCTTGAAAGTTTGATAAAAGAAAGTTTGGGATAAGATTTGAACTTAAACAAGGAAATGAGGCTTTTTCGTTTTTTTTTTAAATTTCCCAGGTACTTCAAGTCTTTCTGGTGCCTGGTTTAGTGATTTGGCCGACCCTTATCCGACCTACAAATGTATCTATATATGTTTTACTACTTGGATATTGAGATGCATTCAATGTTTCGATTTTTTTTCCTTTTCCTGTGGATTCTGTCTTCACCCAGAAAAAAAAAACCAACAAGAAGACCCAATTATGATGGTGACTTGACTGACTGTTCTTTTATCACTGCTGTTTCTAGATAAATGTCTTCTTCAATGATACTTCCATGCCATCACTCCATTTACCGTTCCTGCAGTGATTTACATGGGGAACTTTTTCTCCTATGGAAATTGCATTGACCTTTTGGTTTTGATTCCTCATTGAGATGACCTTGATTACATTGTCACTTAAACTTAAACAAGAGCAAGCTGTGGTTAGCAGTTGAGCTTATGCTTTGATTTGAAGGATTATATTCATTTCTGCTGCTTGATTGCATGGTTGGTTTCATCTGATATAATTGGCGTCAGTTCTGCGACATAGAAATTTTGTCATTATATTTTGTGTTCTTTATAGAAATTGTTGGTTTTACTAGAACAACTTCTCCTATAGAATGCATTCATGTAGTGAACGATTGAGGGAGTTTATTCTAGAAATCTAATAACGGAAATGTGAGGGCCCTTAGGGTCTCACAGAGCTCCTAGAGATTACCTCTAGTTGGTTGTATGGAGAGGTAAGAAGTGTTTTAGATATATATTACTGTGATTGTATTGATATATTGATATATATTACTGCATGGGTAGATGGGTATTTATACTCGTAGAATGTGACTTGAGAGCTACCTAGTAGGCTAATAACCCCTACTAATCTCCTAACTTTACTCTAGCTATTAAGTCCTTAACTTACACTAGGACTAGTAAAGACTATGAAATAAGACTGCCACACTAAGGCAATTAAATGCAGTTAACTATCATTTTCAACACTTCTCCTTGATAGTTAATTCTAAAACTCCAAGCTACTTCCTAAGATCTTCAAACCTCTGTTTAGGTAGTGTCTTAGTGAAAAGCTCAGGTAGTTGCAAGTCAATTTTTCCTTCTATTTGTAAATTTCACAGAAGGGAAACTGATCTTGACAGTTTTTTTTTTATGTCCTGTGTTGCTGGAATATACTAAGTTATAAGTTATCTCAGGGTCTGCATTGTTGGGAACCCGACCCGAAATGAGTTATCGGGTTGAGTACCTGAATTTTCAGGCATTGCAATATATACTCGTCGGAATTAATGCCTGGGTATAGGCTACCTGGATGCCCGCTATCTTAAAAATAAAAATGAAAAAAAAGCCACGTTGGCAACTTGGCACGTTTGGTTGCACAAGTGTACTTCACTAGCAGTCAATACTTAATCTTCTAAGCCCTAACAGTTTAACACCTTAATGTGCTGCCCAAAATCACTCCACACTTGGAGGTTGTTTGGCCTAGATTCTCTCTAAAAGTGATTCTCCTTTGTATTATCTTCCTCATTCTCCCTTCTCCTTCTCCACCTCCATCAAAACACCTTAAGTTTCTAAAGGACTCTTAGAATGGCCAAAAGCAAAAGTCCCAATTTAATACTTCTAATTTTGATCAATGTGGAGAGTGAATTACACTTCATTTTGGTGATGGTAGAGAAGTTGGAAGGAGAAGGGGATGAAAATTATAAAGGAGAATCACTTTTGAGGAAAAGTTGTGCCAAACACCCTCTTACACCAACAAGGCCAGATCTGCGACCACTATTGAATAACGACTACCCAGCCACCAACAGTCCAACAAACACCCAAGTCATGGAGAGAGAGTGGGATCTGAGAATGAGATGTCTGGGAAGTGGAGATTGAGATTAAGAGAGTGATTAACCATTTAGAGGGAGATCTGAGAGTGAAGCTTATGGTGATGGTGATGGTGAGGTTGAGAGATGGAAGGCATACAACAGACCGAGAGAGTATGAGGATTGAGCCTTGAAAGTCAGATAAAAAGTTTGGGACAAGACTTCAACTTAAACAAGGAAATGAGGCTTTTTCGTTCTTTTTTTTCCCAGGTACTTCCAAGTATTTCGGGTACCTGGTTTAGTGATTTGGCCGACCCTTATCCGACCTACAAATGTATCTTGGGTACCCGTGATTGTTTTCAGTTCAGGTACCCGGTTTTCGAGTTCGAGTCACGGGTAACTCAGGCTGGGTATCGCAGGTCGGGTAATTCCGTAATTATGCACAACCTGCCATATATGTTTTACTACTTGGATATTGGGATGCATTCAATGTTTGATTTTTTTCCTTATCCTGTGGATTCTGTTTTCACCCAAAAAAAAAACCAACAAGAAGACCCAGTTATGATGGTGACTTGACTGACTGTTCTTTTATTACTGCTGTTTCTAGAAATATGGCTTCTTCAATGATGATACTTTCATGCCATCACTCTATTTACCGTTGCTGCAGTGATTTACATGGGGAAATTTTTTCTCCGTTATGGAAATTGCATTGGCCATTTGGTTTAGAATCCTCATTGAGTTGACCTATTGTCACTTAAATTTAAACCAGAGCAAGCTGTGGTTAGCAGTTTGAGCTTATGTTACGACTTGAAGGATTATATTCATTTCTGCTGCTTCCTTGCATGGTTGGTTTCATCTGATATAAGTGACGTCAGTTCTGTGACATAAAAATTTTGTCATTATATTTTGTGTTCTTTTATAGAAATATATATTGAATCTTCAAGATTTGAACATCTGCTAGTGACGCTGGTGGTGCCATTGTATCCCATGTCGGATGATGTTGAGAAATGGTCAGATTGTGGGCTTGTGCAAGAATTGACCCTTTTTCTAATGTCTATTCTGCTAGCATTTTGATTCTTGTTGGTTACCTTTTGCAGATCATGAGAGACCCTGAGACAGGAAACTCCCGTGGTTTTGGATTCATTAGCTATGATTCTTTTGTGGCATCTGATGCCGCTATCGAGGTATGTATCATGTGTTTCTTTTTTGCTCTCCTGGATGACTCTTCACTCTGAGAAGCTCGCCGTTAGGCGAGTATTATTTCAGTCTTATTGCTCAGCATGTGTTTGTGTTTCTGTTGCGTCAGCTTCCTATTGCGGAAAATGCATTTCTGAATCTGTTTGCATACTGTAGTTTGTAGCAAAGTTTCAATTTGTAGGATATATAAATGTTTTCAGTACTTACGATCTTGTCCTTATCTCATATATAATTAAACTATGGTCTAGTCTTTGTTTAATGAGTTTCTGTGCTGCAGGCAATGAATGGCCAGTATCTATGCAATCGTCAAATTACAGTTTCTTATGCATACAAGAAAGATACCAAAGGGGAGAGGCATGGTACTCCAGCAGGTTAGATTCATTACTTGACTTCTAAGAATTACTTCTTCTGTATAGCCCATGGCAAACCCCTTTTTGTATTCATCTAAGCATCTAGGTACTGTTAGTTCTTTCTATACTAAGCCTTGTATTCCACCTGAAGCCCTGAACAGATGCATACCCCTCACCTTTAAGCATGCCAGACATAAACACACGGAACTAAGATCTCTTTTATATTATTGTCTGAGAAATCTTGACTAGTATGTGCACGTAATTGATGTTTTGCTGTTAAATGCAGAGAGGGTTCTGGCTGCAAGTAATCCCAGTGCTCAAAAGCATAGACCACACACACTCTTTGCTAGTGGTCCTCCTACCCTTCAACAGGCTAATGGTGCAGTAGCTCCACCACCACCTCGGCCTCTTGTTAATGGTGCAGTCCCTCTGCCTTCAATTGCACCATTCCGTCCACCCCCACCTCCGCTTTCCTTTGCACAGCCACCACCTATGCAGATGGGTGGGCCTCAAGGTTGGCCTGGTCAACAGCCTCAACACGGTGCTGCATCCTCATTACCACCTCCACCACCCCAGTTCAGACCAGGTCCTCCTCCGAACATGATGCCTCCACCTCCCCCTCAACAACTCGCTAGGCCTCCACCCCCACCGATGAATATGGGTGGGCAGCCAGTTTGGAGACCACCCCCACCACCTCAACAGTTAGCTGGCAGACCGCATATGCAGCAGCAGTTCACTATGGCCCCACCACCCCCTCCATCTGGTTAGTTTGAATTGTGAGATCGTCTTCATTGCGAAGTTGGATGCTAGGTGTATTTCACTTTTGTTGTATAATACTAATAGGTTGCATCTTATAATGGAACACAAATTTGGCTTTAGGGACTTAGCTCATTGTACAATTCTCCTCTATATCTAAGTTGATGTCTGTCTGAGGCTTCATATTATTCCATGACGTCCTCTGATGAAGGGTTTGCTCTGAGTTATTTGGATCGCTTCAATTCAACTCAGCTGTTAGCCTGTTAACGGTTTTGTTCAGGTTTACTGATGAATTTAAGGTGATTCAACTTCTGCTAGCCTAATCAAGTTCAATTTGGCTCTAAGCAGTTTTCGTCAGTTTATTTTTTATTTGTTAGTTGGAGATAATATAACTTTCTTCAACTCGTTTTACTTCGTCTCAAACATTTAAGATTCTTTCTCCCTTTATTTTTGTGCGGAAATCCTTCACGTTCAATCTCTTTTATGATCATGAAAAAGAAAAAGACATGAACATGGTCCTGAGGATATTGATGGATGTGAATACAATCAAAATTGGAATTTAGCTCCAAATAGCAACTATGTAAAGATCATTCCGCAGGAGAACAGGTTGAATAAATGACAAGTCCTGATAAAGTAGACCTTTCACCCGAGTCATTTTGATACTCGTGCTGATAGTTGAAGTGGGGAAGATAATTGAAGAATCTCTCTGATGCCGTGTTCTACCTCCACCTATTAAAGGCATGCTGGGTATTCAGTAACAATCAAAACTACAGTATGATAGAGAATGGGGCCTATTAAGACAGTCATGGATTACTTGGAAGAGTTGGAACATCACACTACGTTCTATTGACCTTCGTTTCGAGAAAGGCTCAAATATTTCACCACGAAATCATTTATTTTTGCCATAAGCCCATTAATAAGAGCATTTTCTTCCTCGATTTTTTTCCTTGATTTTTTGATTCCATTGAATTTAGACTTAGTTTTTGATTTTTGATTCCATTAATAAGAGCATTTTCTTACTTTTAAAGTCAATTCAGTCCTAAAATATTGACTTGACCGTTTTAATCTGATGTAAATTATCCAATCAATGATTGAATCAACAGAGAAACTTGAGCCTAGCTGCACTAATATGTGATGCATAAAGAAATGTCAAGATGAAATAGTGACTCAAATAATTGAGGAGTCCTTTAGTGACGAAGGAGATCAAATGTATCGAGAGAGAGAGAGAAAGAAGGAGAGGGACCTGAGGACAGACTCTAGCACACGTCTGGCTGTCTCTTTCTCAGTTGCTGCACCTCCCAAAAATGGTAGGACATTGGTGTTGTACCTGCAACAGTATGCTGGCATGCTGTTAGTACTTGTTCGGGTGAAAATTGCTTGATTATTATATTCAACAGAATTGCAGTCAGGGCCATGCTACCAGCTATAAAGTTTAGCAGTGACGATAGATTTCTTAGAATCCTATTTGCACAGAGGACGTTTGCAGAACCTGAGGACAGACCCTATATAAAGATCCAACAAGTAAAGGACGCTTTTACCATTTTATATCTTTATCCGACCATCCTTATTTAGCTACCGATTATAGCTTTGTACGTCAATCCACATTTGGCCTCTGGTTCTAGCTATAGGGGGCTGTGACACGCGATTCCTATTTCCTGAAAAGAGACGGTACAGTCTCCAGAACATGTCGATGATCGCATAATCTATTGTTACACTGAAGATTCAGCTGTTCAAAAATATTAGTGCAGCTCGGCAGCTCGGCTCAATTTTCTAGCCTATTGCTACACTGGACATGTGAACTAATATGTTGAAATGTCAAAGTATATCCATTTTTAGCTACATTTTAATTGAACTAATTAAACAACCAAGTCTTGGCGATTCATGTCCAGTGTACTTAACTGGCACCATTTAGATACACCGTTTTAGTTCAATTGTGTTCAAATGTAATGATATTATCAATATTGGTGTAGCAATTTCTAATTTCTTATATCTTTCAACTTTAGTTGATTATGGACTATAACAAAATGGCTATGAAAACCTTCCAACACTTCTTATTTTGGTGTAGTTGTTGGAAGTGAGTATTTCAATGCAGCAATGGGTCAATCTTGGAAACAACCTCTCTGTTTTCTTAAACAAGGGTATGGTTGCGTACATCCCGACCCCGAATACCCCCATCTAATGGGGATACATTCGATTGTTGTTGTTGTTGTTACGCTAGCAGTCAGCAGTCCTAAACTGTATGTCTGTAATAATGCAATTGAAGACAATTCCTAAGATGATCCAATCCGTGATGAAAAATGGCATAATGCGGACACGGCGTGGAGCCCTCTTGTTCTATTCATGATCAAGCTGGTATCCTTATATCCCACCGGAGGACAGCGTGACATGCGGACGTTGCATCCCATCATTAGCTAATGGTTATCACTTATCACCTATCATTCCCATTGGCGTTTTTTGCAATAGCACTCACGTTTGCCTAAAGGCCGTGCCATTATTCAGAGACGTAAGGGCTCCGCTTCAATCTATCCAATTCGACCATTCACCCTATCATATTGTCCCCTCGCTTTTCATTTTTCTGTAATTTTGTCCAATTATATTTGTCTAGTATTTGCTTTCCAACAAACGGATGAAAACTAAAAAGTGTGTTTTGACATATCATATTTCCCCTTCATTTGCCCAAAAATTGACATCCTTCCCATACAGGCCCCAAGACTCAAGTGCATCAGTCATTCACTCATTCATTATGCAGAGCACGAAATGTCTCAATGACAATGGCACAATGCAGACGAAATAGAGCTTGGTTAGAAACAATATTCACCACTGATTAGAAAGTAGCTGCGCCTAGATCGAGCTTGCAATCGATCACTAATGATAGTAACAAATTACATTAATTAAGCTTCTTAATACATAGAAACTCGTTACAATGTACTTATATACACAGATAGTTCAGGAGATGCAACAATTCTAATTCTAATTTATAAGTTAGCTACTTAACTAATTCATACTATCCTACACTAACCTTCTCGCGCACAATACACATACTATTTCGGCACTTGGGAAGGAGAAATTAGCACTTCCCAAACCTCAACAAAAGCCCTGACAATAACACCATGATGACAAACATCATTAATAGAAAGATAACACCTTAGCATCTCCTCTAACTCTTTCTCCTCAAACAAGTCTTTTTCAACAACCATCTCCATCATTGACCTCTTAAAATCTTCATATGGCTCCTCAGACTTTTTCACAACCGCGTAGCTCTCTCTCACCTTCCCCTCTGCCGCCTTGCAGGGCACAGATGGCCTTACCATCTTCCTCATGAACTCTGATAGCCTCGCTGGCACGCTGTCCCTCCTAGACGAAGAGTTATCGGAGGAGAAAAGCGTGTCGCTTTCCCCCTCCTCATCGTCAGTAAAAACCCAGCTGTCGGTGGAAGTACTTAAGCGGACCTTACTACGGAAACTTCTTCTACCACTCTTGGAGTAAGTAGACCTCCTCTTGCGTCTACGGTGTTTCTTGAGGGCTAGAGGGGGGAACAAGACGTCGTCGTTTCGGTCGTCCTGCATGGCATGGGTGTAAACTTTCCTACGAGGAGGGGCACGGTGGTACATTTGGTAGTCGTCACTGTCGGGAACTTTGGCTATGACGTGCCACTTGGGACTCTTTTGCCAGCGGAAGAGCTCATCAGTGTGGGAGGGTGCAGGGATGTTTCGTGGTCTGATGAAGCTCCGACGGGCAGATTGAAAAGCGGAGGAAACGTGACGCTTGAGGGAGGGGCGTTGGTGCTTGGTGGATGATGAAAGGCGGGAGAATGAAGGGACAGTATGAGTATGAGGATTGGCTGGGACAGGAAGTGAGGGTGTGTCTTTGGAACGGCATGATTGGAAGGAGGGGATCACTCTAGATACCCGGAACTTGAAGAAACGTCTTCCCATCTATTCCACTCTCTCACTAGCTAGTCAATTTCTACTCTTTTTGAGCACGCTAAAATGTGAAGTGTATCTGTGACGAGTATGTAATGTAGCTCTTATATACTCGTGTTATTATATAGTAGTCGTGTTGTAATTATATGCTTTTTTTTCTAAGCTTGCTTTGGACTTGTGCAGTAACTAGTAAGACACTGGTGTTATACTCTAGATAGCAGAGTGCTCGAGGTGAAATTTTGTTTCTAGAATAGTAAAATGCTAGCTATAGAGATTGACTTGTGACTTTTATAAGTCGCTATTAGGCCAAGTAACATACACTCATACAGTAAGTTGGTTATACTACATTATTTATGCACTCCTATTTAGCTCCAATCAAGACCTGAAAACCTGCACAAATCCAACGTTACATTGAGTACTAGAGGGTGTGGCAATATGAAGACTTCCTTTAGCTCGTGTAGGAAATTAGGAATGTGGTGAACTTGAAGGGGAAGTGTTTAGAGCGATTCACCGCGTAAAAAAACTCATTACTCAACAGTAATATATAACGTTATTTCTACATAATCTTTCAAACTGCCAAAGTGATTGTATTAATTTAAGAGAGATTGACATGAAAAAAAATATCTAGTCACTACCCAAATAAAGCATTTCAAACTTACATATAGTTGGTTTTTTGGCTACAATATCCTACGTGATTGTATTAATTTAAGAGAGATTGATCAGTTTTTCTTTATTTCTTATTTCACATTCATTTTCGCTTGGGCCTTGGGAGGCTGGGTACTTTGGTTGTAGATTTCTTCTAGTCTAGTCTTAAAAATCCATCATCAGT
This sequence comes from Pharnaceum exiguum, assembly GCA_900322385.1. Taxonomy (NCBI): domain Eukaryota; kingdom Viridiplantae; phylum Streptophyta; class Magnoliopsida; order Caryophyllales; family Molluginaceae; genus Pharnaceum; species Pharnaceum exiguum. The sequence goes on along the minus strand of ONZK01002175.1, from coordinate 49,075 downwards.
TATCTGGGAGCCTGAAAGAGGTCCACGTTGACGTTGGTCTCTTTCCAGTTATCTGCAGCCCAACAATAACCTGCGCCCAATGACTCGGACTAGGCCTCATCTTCGGCAAGTAAAGTAAACACAATTTTTGTCCAAGTTCATTTAATAGGAGTGTAGTTGTGTACATATCATCAAAGAATGGATCACTGTTTACCAAAAAAAAAAGAAAAAGAATGGATCACTGATCACTGGACCCAACACCACTGATCACTGATCACAAATCATCAAAGTAAACAGCTCATGTTTGGGTAATTAGCATATAGAAGAAACTGATTGGGGATTGATGTGAGAGAGAAATGACAAAATAAGAAAAGAGCAAATTTAATAGCAGATTGATGTGAGACAACAAAAAACGAGATATGTTAAAAAAGAGCAGATAACAGATTTGCCAAACAGAGCCTTTGTGTAGTACCTAGTGAACAAATTATCAAAGAATGCATCACTTATCAATGGACCCAACGCTACAGTTTTTCGTAAATATTTTGAAAATCAAACCGGTCATCGAACAAGTATCTTGGGTGGTTTAATTGGTTCAAATTGTGCTAAAAAAATGGTCAAAATTGATCAAATTGAAAATTGGTATTAAGAAAAAGACGGTTCAGGCCGGTTGTGAGCAGTCCGGATTTACCAACTTGAGTCGCACATTTATGAAATATAAGAACAGAAAACTAGCTAGAGTACGAGGAAAGTTCATAAACTTACTGCTGATGTTTATTAGAGCATGTTCTGCCCAACTTATTAAGATTGAACTGAATTGAAAAAAATTGAATATTTTGTTTAATGGATACTCAATCACTTATCAATTCCATATCAATATTGTAACTTTATGAAACTAAATGATCAGACATTTATAATGATATACTAATAAATACGAATGTCTATCGGGATCAAAATTTATTACGTTCGCAAGTTATAATCTAAACTAAATTGAACTAAACTTAAATAAGTGAAATGAACTAATAAGTTTTAAAAAGACTGGAAAGAACAATCCAAAAGTAACATGAATGCATGCAAATGTTAGGTTTTACAATGGTTTTAGCTAGCTTTGTAGACTTCGAGTACTTGCTACGAGGAGCATTGAGTGATGGAGAACAATCATAGCCAATCAATCTAGCTAGAGAGTGACAGCTGCAAGAAGCCCACATTCACCAACTATCTTATCTTGTACTCAAGTCTCAAGGAGACATCTGTACAAGTGTACATAATTAAGGGTGTGAACTATTTCACCTCTATTGCACTTAATCAAGGCCCGCCCTTAGCCGAGATCTTTAGGAGGAAAGGCCCAAAAGCATACACGTCTGCTCCATGGAGAAGGACATGTATCATAATTAAGGTTGGCCACATAGATGCGGTAGAAAATATCCAAAAACCAATTGAAAAAAAGGAGTAACTTTTTTAACTTTTTTTTGACAAATTGGAATCGATCATATTGATCTAAGAAAATAAATTGTTAAGTATGGTATTACACCATCCGTTACAAGTACTCAAAGCGATAAAAGGAGTAAACCCCAAAATTTGAAGAAGCAATGTTATCATTGCAAATATTACAAACATCGTAGCATAATTGAAGCAATTCCAAATATCATCCAACTGATCATCCGAGACAGCAAGGGTACGGTCTTGTTCCCAAAAGTCTGAATTTTAGCCCATTTTGCTATAGATGATTCGCCATGACATTTGCTAGTCGATCCTCGTTCATAAGTGCTACCAAACTTAATTTATGGGCGAATTCCCAACATCACGTACGATATCCTAATTAATATTAAGAGAAACATGGTTAGAAGAAGTAATCATATCCCATGCCCATTTTTAGGTTGCCACTCTCCTTCTTCTTCATTGTGGAAACAACATATTTCAGATAATATGCCCAGTTATTGTTGATCTTGTACCCATTGAGAAAAAAATAATAATTAAAGCTTAATTTAAGGGAGACCGCACTTAAGGAGAATGACGTACTCAATACATTTGGCCATGTTTGGCAAATCTGTTATCTACTCTTTTTTAGCATTTCTCGTCTTTTTATATCTCACATCGATCTGCTATTTAATCTGCTCTTTTCTTATTTTGTCATTTTCTCTTTCACATCAATCCCTAATCTGCTATCTAGTTCTGCTATCTGCTAATTACCCAAACAGGACCAAAGACCAAGATGATATATAGCGGTACTTTTGTCCAATTTTGCTATGTACCTTTATGAGATTATTAGTTAGTGCAAGACTGCAAGTTCATATCTTGAATGATCAATAATCTTGGGGAATCGCCCTCGTGTTAGGCAAGGGCGGAAGATGAATCAACGCAAGTCTCTAAACACCATACATTTAAGAGATACGAATTCAATTATATAAGTGCACACTAAAGACTACGAGTACGTAGCTGTTTCACTTCCACCAATTTTCAGCTCAATCAGAATGATATTGTGATAGATCCTACAAAAGTGAAAGTCCAAACTCCACAATCCACACTTCCACAGTATGGCAAGTAGCTGTAGACCATCTGCCTTTCTCTTTATCACATTTATTTTACACTTCATGTTACTAGCCACACATGTATCTGCTAAAAGTTCTGTCAATTATGAACATAATGATCTAGTTTCACATAATTTGATACAGTGTCTGACGAAACACCACAACGCCATATCAGCATCATCTTACACCCCAAAGAATTCCTCGTTCCATAAAGTCCTTAACTGGCGTGGCAACAATTTGCGTTATCAGAAGCCCGATACATGGAAACCTATATTGATCGTCATCCCGGAAGAGGAGTCACATATCCCAGCTATAGTCCGATGTGCTAGAACGAACAATGTAAAGATACGGACCCGAAGCGGGGGGCACGACTTCGAGGGAGTGTCCTTCACAGCCCCATTCGGAACCCCTTTCATTATACTAGACATGTACAAGCTTAATCAAGTTGATATTGACATAGAAGATGAGACAGGCTGGGTTCAATCGGGGGCAACACTGGGAGAAATTTATTATAAGATAGCAGAAAAGAGCAATGTGCATGCTTTTCCAGCTGGGATTTGTCCAACTGTAGGTGCTGGAGGGCATTTCAGTGGTGGAGGTTATGGTACACTTATGAGAATGTATGGGCTTTCAGTAGATAACATAGTTGATGCAAGAATCGTGGATGCAGAAGGGAGAGTGTTAGACAAAGAAAGTATGGGGCAGGACTTATTTTGGGCAATTCGTGGTGGTGGAGGATCTAGCTTTGGTGTTATTCTTGCATGGAAGATCAAGCTTGTTCGTGTTCCTCCCAAGGTCACTGTTTTCAACGTCGAAAAAGATATCCTAGCTCCAGGTATATATGCTTGTGAACGTTTTCTATAAGACTATATAATCGGTGTGCAAACACTTATGGTTTCGTTACAGATGATAATTTACTCAGTATGTTTTTCAAGGTTTAATCCATTTGTTTGAAAGCTGGATACGTAAAAATCAAATCGCCAATCAACTTCATGAATGTCTGCTGGAACATTTTTTGTGCTAGCTTAAACCAAAACGAAACAAAAATAGGGATTTTTTTTTTTTTTTACTAATCATTCGAAGTCATCATATCTATCTCCATTATTGTGCTGAAATCTGAATGCTGATCGACAGTGTCAATGTGTCAGTGTCATGTATCATATGCAATATACCATAGATCTTTGGTAGATTTTGATTCAAAATTCCTTTTACAATTTACAGTAGTAGCTGACAAGTGACAATATACGGACCTACGGAGTACTAGAATACAATACGCCCTCTGCTCATAGTCACGGACTAAATTACATCGTGAAATATTATACCGACTTTGTTAATTTGTTTGTGAAATACTACGTACCTCTTTTTCTAGAAAAGTACACTTTTGAGTATATATATCTTAGACAAATGTAACAATACTCCGTATAAAATTTGAGATACATTATTGTTTTCCAACCATCTTTTATTTGGGGATAAATAAAACGAGCAGTCACAAGACTCACAACTCACACATATTTACTTGTGCTAAGCTAGTTGATTATACACAAGTATCAATATATCATTACATGCAATCAAATGAACAAATGTTTGATTTCTCATGAACACATTCTCAATGAATTCCTGTAGGTGTGAACCACATTTTGTACAGGTGGCAAATAGTTTCTCCCAAGCTGCCCAAAGAAATCTTTTTGAGGGTGGAATCACAGGTGTACACTAACCCTGACAACCCCGATGGCAACATAACTGCAAAGGCATCGTTCTTAGCATTGTTTCTTGGAGATGCACAATCCCTTGTTCGGATCATGCAGACAAAATTCCCCGAGCTAGGACTTAAGGCAGAGGACTGTAAGGAGATGCCGTGGATAGATTCTGTTTTATTTTATCATCATTTTCCGGAGAACACCCCTCGCGAGACCTTGCTTGATTATGATAGTAGAACATCACCGGCCTACCGTAAGGTCAAGGGTGATTTTGTTAAGAGGCCTATCCCAGAGGCTGAGCTATTAACAATGTGGAAAAAAGTGGCGGAATTTGGTTTCTTATACATGGAGTGGAGTCCCTATGGGGGTAGGATGGATGAAATTGGAGAGTCTGAAGTTCCTTACCCTCACAGAAAGGGTAATTTATATTCGGTTTTCTATGACATTATTTGGTTTAATGATAGCTTCACAAATTACTTCATGGATAAGTCTCGGGAGCTTTACCAACTTATGGAGCCATATGTCTCTGATTCTCCAAGGGAGAGCCTCCTCAACTATTTGGATTTGGATCTAGAAACTCCGGGGCAAAAATACTTCGCAGATAATTTTATGAAGTTAGTTATGGTGAAAACTAGGGTCGATCATACCGATTTTTTCTCCCATCAACAGAGCATCCCTACATTATACAAGTTATTGGAGAACAAGGATCTTTTGCGCCAGCATACATCCTTCTAGCTAATGATCGAAACCTGCCGTATTATTTTGGATGTATTATTTACGAAAATATGCTAAGCACGCCATCAATATAAAGTTAGATTGTTCTCTAATAAGTTTGCCTATTGTTTCAGTTTAGAATGATATTCCTAACAAAAACTTGATTGTGTGAATATGTTTCATAATCTCCATTCACACCAAAATACAAAAGATCGGGGGAAAAACAGCTCCCTTTGCATGTCAATTTAGAAAACAGTGGAAGAGGTATAAAATAAAGATAAGTCGATGCAAAGGTATAAAATGGATATAAGTTGAGGGTTGTGGAGGTTATGATAATGAATGAGTTTGGGGTAAATTTAAACTGATGTATTTGCATGAGGTGTTGTAGCCGTGAACTACAACTAGGTAATAGCTGAGATAAAAAAATAACTTCAAATCTTATATTTAAAAAGTATTTTTGCCTCCGTTACTTTTGAAAAACCTAAAAACTATAAAAGTGTTATCGAAATCACCCCAGTCCCAAATGCAATCAATAATGGTTATGAATTCAAAAGGAATACGGCCATGCTCTAGTTAGTATTATCATTCGTTCACTCTATTATTCCTCTTCAATACTTCTCTCCTCAGTGAATGGATTCCACATATGTTAGGATTATATTGCCATCCCTATCTTCTTACCTTTGTTTTTTTTTTGTTATATTCCACATGTGTTTTAGTATATCAGCTACTCCGGTAAATAGGTTTTTCACATACACATTTTCATAATTTAGTTTGCACTATTCTTAGAAGAATGCACTTGTCGTTGCGAAAAATGGCTTGTTTAGTAGTGATACATTTTTATAATTTAGTTTGCACTATTCTTAGAAGAATACACTTCAAACAAAAATTGGACTACATGATTGATTGTGTGATCATTATTGATAACATAGAACATTGAACTTGCAGGCAACTCCTCAAGTTCAGTACTTATTTATCGAAAATATTAGATCTAGAACTGAAGATACACAACGAAAATTCGGAATCAGGTACGACTGTACGAGTACGCTAAATCCTACTGAATAATTCAAGCTCTCAAGCTCGTACATTAAGCTTTCAAGATCACTATTCGCTCATGATTGGATTGACCAGAAAGTCGGATTCACCACCTGCACATCCGAGAGATAAAAATATGCTCAGAAATGAGACCAAATCCTTTCGGCTTAATCATAGAATAGTAGTTCCGTTTGGTACAATTTCAGTTCATTTTAACTGCAGTAATTGGTTCTTTAATTAATAGTATTGCTCACATTCACTCATTATAATTGTCTTCAAAAGGTAGCACATCAAACAACTAACTTGACACAGAAAATACTCCGTAATTAATAATACTCCGTATGATACAAGAATGGCTTTGCTATGTGCTCGAACTTACCAGTAGAGGAAGTCCAAAGAACTTCAGGATCACTTAGAGTAAGTTGATCATCGTCAAGGCGCTTCCAAGTTTCAATGGACTTAACAGGACCCCAATTTCCTTCCTCGGTCTTATCCAATTTGATATTAACCACTCTTCCTCTTCTAGGCCACCCAAGCTTTCCATATGCATAATATCCAGCTCCACCATTACAACATAGCTGTATGCCACTCAGCTTACCACAAAAGTCATTTACATGATCATGTCCTGTAAAAAGAGCCTTAACATCCCCTGCAGCTAACATAGTGTTGAAAAAGCCCGAATTTGTATTCGGACAATCAATCTGTTCTTGTCTTACACCGAGCATTTGTGACTCGGTGATGTTTTCGAATTCAGGAAGTGGAATGTGGAAGAACGCCAATCCTGGAGCTGGTCGTCCTTGTGATTCTGGATTGCTCATGAACTCCTTCTGCATATATCATATTTAACATTGTAACATAATAATTCTTAAATACACGAAAGAGGCCAAATTATATCCTATACTCGGGTATATGTAGCACCGTACTCATATTCTTTGGATTAATGTAAATAAAGATTTGAGTTTTCATTTTTTTGCCTAATAGGAAATTAGACCTAATATAAAAGACATTGATGTATCTAACACCGAGGTACCATGTACAAATTCACAGGAGAGCTGAACTGATGATAGTTTGATGCTACACGAATTAATGTTACATACGTTGTAACAAGTTAACAAGTCTATGTTCTTCCCGCCAATGTTGCCAAGTGTCGTATCAGACATGTCGACAATCGACGAGTGTCGTATCAGACACACCGACAAGTGTCATATCAGACACGGTGTCGTAAATGATCCAAAATAAACACTGGAAAAACAGAACTGAAACGTTTTTGACGAACAGAACAACAACAGAGCCTTAAAATAAAGATGAAAAAATTACCTGAAGTTGTTTAGAAGTGCGATAGAACCAAACAGACTGAGAAGGATGGATGTAGTCATACCCATTATACCGAACTGCGTTCCAGTCATAATCACCACTATCAAGAAAGTAAAGGTTAAGAACAGATTTGTCCTGTAAAGAAGAGCCTTCAACACCAGCAACCTCAAGGTTATAATTTCCCCAACCATGGATATGCTCATTATCTCCAAGATTGGAAGGTCTCAAAGCAGCCAATGTGTTCTTTAACCCCACAATATGTTCCATAAACAGCCTCCTTGAATTTTTCCTGTCATCGAGAAAAACGTCGAAGTTTCCTATCACAGCAGCCCATGGGATGTTTGACTCTATTGCTGGCTTAAATACTGTATCCATCGACCATTTGTAATCGTTTATAACCCTCCCATGAACGTTGTCCCCTACACATCATATTGTAAGTTTGTAACGTTTTCAGTAGCTAGCTAGCTAGCTAGCATGCATGTATATATAATATATAAAATACTAAAAAGATGCACCGATTAGTTACGGTACTCACCAAGAAATACGATGAGATCAGGCTTCTCAGCTTGAATAAAACGGCGGAGGAAATCAGTGGTATTGAAATCGGAGCAAAATTCCATTTCATCTGGGTATACGTCACTACACTTGCTCTCCTTCCCATTGGCAAAATGCGTATCAGCGACTTGCAGTATCTTAAACTCTCCATCTTTGTTGAACCTCAGCTTGTGATTTTTAGCTGAATGTGAGACTTTGGGACCAAAAAGGCAAATCCCTAGTATCACTACCACAAAAGCCAGATTCTTCCTTGGCTTTGCCTTCGTCATTTTTCTTTACGTTTCACTACAGGGCTTCCCCCTTTTTTTCTCTTTTTTTTCTTTCTCCTGAGTAACTTATCTGCTACAGTACTTGCTTGTTGCTGGTTGAAGTGCGAAGAAGTTGGTGGTTGGAGTATATAAACGTGGTAAATTTATATTAGTGGTGTCATCTTAGGATGTAACAAATGTTCTCTGCATTTCATTGAAAAATACAAATTCTTTTTCTAACTACAACGCAAATTCTAAAAGGTTTGTCTAAATGGTGTCAATTGAACACCCTTGATTATACTTTCATCCGCGTGGCAAAAGTTCACGAGTGATAAAGAAATGGAGATAAAGAAATCTTATAACGCAAAAGTTCAACTAATAACGCATTATTCTTATTAATTTTTAAAAAATGGAGATAAAGAAATCTGGATTACTGATGTGTGGTCTTCATCCTGATTTGTGACGCTGATAACGAATTATTGGAAGTACTATGGGAGGTATCGTTGCGCGAGCCACACGAGGACCTTCCTCTCGGAGCTTCTTTTTCTATGCCAGCTACACGAGCTACGTATTAAAAAAAAAAAGAAGATAATTTTATCACAACAAGTGGGGGTGGAGTGGCCAGAGTGGGGGCAATTATATTGGAGAAAAAACTTTAGACAAACTATTTCATATATAAGATTGTGTGAGAGGAATTATTATTATTTATATTAGGATTCATTAATAACAAATGGATGAGTCATTAATATCCAGTTTCATATATATATGTATGAAACAGGTTAACACAATTTTTTGTGATTATATTGATATGCGGTTTCTCAGATTGATAAAATGGTTAATTAACCCTAACAGAGACTCGACCAAATAAGGAATTAGAAAGAATATAAAAAACCAAGGAAATAAGTGCTTCCTCCAGTTAGGTTTTATGTTCAGTTACTACATTGATTTGGCTTTTACATAAGTTCATGTATACCAAAAAAATAGACCGTCCTTATTGGTTAAATGACCAAATGATATACTCTCTCTCATGTCTTTGTCATCATTTGTTTTTATGTTACTTTAGAATAATGACATTGGCTTGTAAATTCTTTTTGAGCATGAGGATAATATCGTAATTTGTCACTCACAAATGGTCCTTTCTAAATTTTGGTATATCTTTTGCCACCATAAAAGATATCTTTGAGCTTCTTCTTTTTCATAGAAATTTGTGATGTCGATATCTATTTATTTTTTTGTAAATCATCGGAAAAGGCTCACTTTGTAGGCTCATGAAAACTCAATATTGATATGGTTTTTAATTAGTAATTAAGTGAGCAAAACAATCAAACAAAAATTTCAGTTCAACACATTCAATTCAGTTATTTTCAGTTCATTAACATGAATTGAAGCCAAATAGAAGGCCCTTCATCACGAGGTGGGCACCATTTTTACTTGTCAAATTTTTAGCTTTTCCGAAGATGAGTAGTGATTACGATTTTATTTCATAAATTATTATAGGTTTTAAAATAAATATTTATTTTAAATAGAATTATAATCATTAGTAGATAAGGCGATCAAGTTATTATGAGTTGATTAAGTGAACTTATTGCAACTTATTGGTGTTCAACATAAGTTTGGAAAAAAATTCCCTCAAAGTGGCAAACTTTAATTAAAAATTGACATGGATTGTCCATATATCCACTTTTTTTTGTTACAATATTCTCATATTCATTTTTGAAGAAAAACTATTATAATCTCTCAAATCGATATGTTGATTACATATCTTTTTGATGTCAGTTTCAATTGTAGATGATGTACTGTATGACTCATTCATGCTCCGTGAATACAAAAAACTTATTAATAGAAAAAAATAAGGGAAAATTGTTGGCACACCCCTTTTATATACCAAAGTTTGTAAGCACACCCCTTTTATATTGAAATTTGTAAGCACACAAAAAGTGTTGTTTAAACACCCCAAAATTGACCATTTGACCAAAAATCAACCCGTAATTCCCTTTTACCCCTGTTTGACCCAAATTGACCATTTTATAAAAAAAATCAATCCCTCCCCTCCCTCATCACACCCCTCTAATTTATCCCCCATCCGTAATTGTTTTCCTTTATCCTTTAAAAAGTTTATGAAATTCAACCATAATTTAGAAATTACTTCAATTTTAATTATTACATCTCTTTTAAACAATTTTAAAATGGTCAATTTGAATCAAATAAGGGTAAAAGGGGAATTTCTAGTTGATTTTTGGTCAAATAGTCAATTTTGGAGTGTCTGAACAACACTTCTTGATTTTAAGGGGTGTGCTTATAAATTTGAATATAAAAGTGGTGTGTTTACAAACTTTGGTATATAAAAGGGGTGTGCCATATTATAAACTACTGAGTTCCCCTCAAAAAAAAAAAAAAACTACTGAGTTTTAAACTTATTTTTTATTTATTAAAAGAATGCTCTAAGACCAGTGAAAAACCAGCCTTCAATACAAATGATTGAAAGTGTGCTCCTTTCATTGGAACACCACATGACCACAAGAGCAACTCCATCTTCTTACTCAACCTTATGACCATTAGTGTGAAGTTGTTTACTTTCTTTAAAACTTCGAAGTTCATCGACCAAGGCCGTCAAATTTTCGTAAGACGACCCACCAGGCAACACGGCTTTCTTTGCAGCCTCGCTAAACTCCTTTGCCCTTTTCCTCCGATCCTCAGCTTCCACGTTATTTGCCATCAACTCCTTAATTGCATTCGCTATCTTCTCTTTGTCTACTATCTCATCATTGGCATCAATCATAGTTCCCCACTTCCTGTTCCCAACATCAACCCCAATTTTCGCCACATCAGTGACTAGCTTTCGATGATAAAAATGGTCCGCGGACAGTGGCCATGTAATCATAGGCACTCCAGCCGTGGCGCTCTCAACTATCGAGTTCCCGCCACAATGAGTCATAAACCCGCCAAGTGCCGGGTGCTCCAATATTTCCACCTGTGGTGCCCATCCTTCTATCAACATTCCCATGTTATTCTCCTTAATTCTCGTCTCGAATCCTTCGGGCAACCATTTTACACCCTCTTTCTCTTGGGTCTTACGGACTACCCAAATAAACGGGTGGCCCGAAGTCTCCAAGGCCGAAGCGATCTCAAGGAGCTGAATTGAACTGAATCGCGAAAGGCTACCGAAACTCACGTATAATACTGAGTCAGTTGGCTTTGTATCCAGCCATTGAATGCAAGGGTGTTTTTCTTTGGGGTCATTGTTATCGGACTCAGTGAGAAGTCCACCGAAAGCAGCCTCGCAGTGCAGCGCAAGCGGGCCGATAGACCATGCCCGTTTGCCAAGCGCGTTGCGGTAATGATCTCCGTAATCTTTCTCTAGCTCATAGAAGCTAAACACTAGGACCCCATAACTCTTTTTATCACCTTCTTGCATTTTGTCCACAAAGGTGGTGTACCCATTGGGATTTCTCATCCAGTCAGGAATTTCCGATCGGCACATCTCAATTGGGTTTGGTAAGCCAGGGACCAGAAACGTTCCTGAGTCAGATTCTACGGTCTTATATGGAGTGTACCTGCTCAAGAAATGATGTGAAAATTAAATATTGTACATGGTGTATATGACTACAGTATACGTTAGGGTGAAGCTCATAGAACTCACGTGAACCAGGATCATATTGTACGGGCCGTTAGAGATAAATGACTCTTAAATTGACCGAAGGGTTTAATTGTTGAGTTTTTTTTTCTTTGGCAATGGTAATTGTTGAGTTTGGTGGACCTATAATTTACTCATCACAAAAATTTGTGAGACGGTTTTTATTTTATTTTTTTGAAATTTTTTTTACTATAAAAAAAATTTTCAATTGTTTTTTACTATCGGGTCATTTTTCAGTTGTATGGGGTTATTTTTCACTTTTAACACGGGGGCCATTTTTCAGTTGTATAGGGCTCATTTTTTCAGTTTAACTTGTTATACATTTTTCAGTTGTATGGGGGTCATTTTTCAGTTGTTAACTTCAGTTGTATGGGGTCTGTTTTCAGTTGTATGGGAGTCATTTTTCAGTTGTATGGGGTCATTTTTCAATTTTTAACTTCAGTTGTATGGGGTCATTTTTCAGTTGTATGGGGTCATTATTCAGTTGTATAAGAGTCATTTTTCATTTGTATAGGCTTGAAAAAAAAATCGAAAAAAAAATTTTTTAAAAAAACAATTTTTTTAGGGTCATTTGGCCAGACCCGTCTCACACAAATTTTCCTATTTACTCATACAATTGTAAACATTTTTATTAACGTGGAAAGAACTATTATAAGGGCTATTACATAATTTGTGGGGGAGGGAGCGAGGTTTTGGCCTAAATAGCGAATTTGAGAAAAGTAATTCCCATAATAGCATTTTGCGAAAGTATTTACCATGTTAGCAATCAGTGCACTAAGCCGTTGGTTTTTGTTACTTACTACAAAAAAAGGGATTTACTTCGGTCTAACCAACGTTTTATTTTCATTGTAAACCAACCGGCATCACTCTTTATGTCTGCTGGTACTATTTTCTTCCAACTGAGTTTATGGATCTTCTACTAAAATCAGTGGGTAAATTTTGTCAACTGGCTCCTTTATTTTTTACATAGAGTTCTAATGATGAATCAATACGTACAAAACATTATTGTGATTACTGATTAACTTTAGGACCTTATGTCCTCGCTTTTCAGAACTATCAAGGCAAGGTCATAGTTAACGCATCAAAGAATTTATATTCATGGTAATTTAAATGAAATATCGAACTTGATGCAGAAAACATCAATGAGAAGGAGAGAAAGTGAGATTGAACTCTAGTAGTGGGACAAATGGCAATTGTTTGGGCTATTGACATGATAAGAAGATGGTAGAGTTGGGTGCGCGTGTTTGCGAAATAACATGTCAAGAAGCTCAAGGATGCCTACAGACCAAACAATCAGATCAAGATGAAGAAACCAATATTTTTCTAATCTCTTTTGAATCGATTCACCAAATAAAGGACCAAGTTAGAATATGTCACAAATGTCACAAATTAAATGAACCGGGTGAATTGTTATTATGGAAATTATTTTATCGGATATTGTTATTATGGGAAATACTTTTCCATGTTTTGCCATTATGGTAAAACCTCGGAGGGAGCTTATATGTTTGGGCTACAATCTCGTAAGTTTAACTCAAATGTTTAGCTCACCTCAACTAAAGGACACATAAGCTATTATACTAATAAAGATAGGTGACCTACATTATACTAGACTTCTCTAGAATGTACCTAGATATTCCTTAATTACTTTGACAAATGACTAGCTAATATTTAAGATAGATTAATCTAGATTATGATGTAAATGCATGTACTAAGTAGAACTTTCTAGAATAATAGAGAAAGTGGAGTTGATATTTTCAACATTAATAATAGTTATGATTTATAATTTATAGGATTTAATTCAGTCCTAAACATCAAGCCTCTGCCTAGCTAATACGACGTTTCTACAAATAATATAAGTAAAAAATAGTATGGAATACGAGACTACGAGTAGAATGAGGACTTGATAAAATCGATCGTTACCGGTAGATTGCGTCAATAATGCTTAGGCCAACAAAAGGCCTAGCATGGAAGAGTAGGCAAGGGATGCCGAGCTCGTTGGCAAGGTCGGAGCCCCAAAAGCAATGCATATCAGACACGATAAAGTCTGGCTTAGCGGCCCGTACAGCATCCTCAATAGGCTTTTGAAGCATGAAGAAAGCTCGGATTATTTTCCCGGCAATTTCTCTAGAGGTGGCTAAAGTTTGGCTCTCGAGACCTTCTGGAAGTCCCACTTCTTGGAATGGGAAGGGGATGATTTCGACCCGGACATGGTAGCCCATGTTGACGAGTTTGGCAGCGGTGTCCTTCAATTTGAGGGAGTTGTAAGGCGTGGAGATTATTGTCACGTGAACACCCCGTGATGCTAATAGTTGTGCCATTTGGAAGAGTGGCATGAAATGGCTTGGTGTCAAGTATGGCAAAAAATATGCACTGAGGGTGGTGTTATTGGTGTTAGTAGCTACGTCATTTGATTTCTCCATGATTGATGACTGGTATCCAGTGGAGATGGAAAGATCGAGTTGTAGTTGTACGTAGGCAAGTATCTATCTTACACTTCCACTAGTGAATGTTTGAATATGCGAAGTAACGGTAAACGTGAGGTGCATATATACTAGTATGGTGTACAACACTAAGAATATCCAAATTTAAATTTGCCGGAGGGGTTATTATATTAGTCGAATTTTTATATTTTGGCAGTACTAGACAGGATACTAGTATCGTTTAAAGTCGACCTTCAATCATAGCAAGGAATTACCGAACTCGATCACTAGCGCCTCGCGATTCTCGTGGAAATTATATCTTTCATAGGACGAGCAGCATCGAATGACAACAAATTGACAGTAAAATTTCACAGTACAGAATGTACTCGTAATTTTTTTTATTTTTTGTCGAGATCTAGGTACAGAATGTATGGGCATAAATCTTTGCTGCATAAAGATCCATTATCGCTGGGCTGGTTAGCTTGTACCTTATCATGTTTTGATGGGACCTTTAGTAGAAATAAAAGCGCTCTTGTACCAATGTGGGGTTGCATGATTGGTTGGATTGTAGGGATTCTAAACCCTTAGCCCTAATGGTGGGGTAAACAATTAGCAATGTGACTCAATTTTTTTTATTTTTCATTATCATGTTTAACGAGATGTATGTATGTCATTCTTCATATATGATAATATCATGTTCAGTTCAGTTGTGTGAATATCATGTTAAAGTGAGAAATTCACCATTTCAGTTATATATCAAGTTGTATAACCTACTTATCAAGTTCTAACTTAACAATGTCAAGTTATGTTAGAACTTGTTTTTATCCGGTTCTAACTTATCATGTTGAAGTATATAACTATTAAGTTCTAGACTGATCTTATCGTGTTGGAAAAAATACAAAAATTGGGCCCCACTGCAAATTGTGTACCCCACCATTAGGGGCTATGGGTGTAGAATTACTCGTTGGATTGATAAGTAACTTTGTATCGTATTGCTTAAGCGACGCCTCAAGATGTGAGACTCACCCTCTAGTCCACCATGTATGTCAGGTGTGTGACCCACGTCGGGTCTGGATATAGTTAAAGCGAAGTTCCGATGAATTGGACGAGCAATCAAAAAAACCAGCTCTTATCAAGCTATTTAGAACCAAGTTCGTCAATTTTAATCTTTAAGCATGCTAATGTAATGGTTTCGAGTCTTATAAAAGAAGAAATTATTAGCTAGGAGCCGGACATAAACCCCCTTAGCTGTTGTGAAAGATTAGTCGAGTCGAAGGATTTAATATTAACTCGACTAATTTGAAATTTATCAAATTTCTTACGTTTTAAATTTCTAGCTCGAAAGATTTAAAATTAGTTTAAACGAATGAATATTGGTATATTAAATTTCTTATGTTGATACTTGATAGGGTACGAGCTGAACCAGACTCAAGTAAATTGAACTTTATCAAAGTTACAATCTAAAAGAAGAAGAAAGAAGTTGAAAGTAAAACCAACAGACCCAAAGTTATCGATCATAGATATCCTGGCATACAAAATCAAAAGTTTTGTACGATTACTGTATAAGTAACGAGCCAGTGAGCTGAACTTATCGTAAGTCATTTGTTTTTTAAAAAAAGGCAGAAAAAGAATTGCCCTTAAAGTGAGACCAAACTTTAATTCTGAAAAGAAAGTGGATTGTTTGGTATATATTCATTTGGATATTTTACGTTTTGGTGTCTCGAGATTTGGCCTAATTATGAATTGGTGTCTTAAGGTTTGGATATTATTTTTTTGATGACCTGAGGTTTGCTGCCGTTAGCTTTTTAGTGGTTTGACCGTTAAGTTGAAGGGTTTACTGTTAAATTTGGTTACGTGGTAGTTGATTTTCAAATTTATGAATGTTAAATGTCCAATTTACCCCTTTAAATGTCCATTTTATATCATTAATGTAATTAAAGCAAAAAATTAATAATGTAATTAAAGCAAAAAATCAATAATGTTTTTTTTGATGGAAATCAATAATGTTATATGGGTAGTAATGTCATTTTGCATAGAAAAATAATTAAACTTTCTGTATAATAAACAAAGTTGGAAAAATTAATATTTTAA
This sequence comes from Pharnaceum exiguum, assembly GCA_900322385.1. Lineage (NCBI taxonomy): Eukaryota > Viridiplantae > Streptophyta > Magnoliopsida > Caryophyllales > Molluginaceae > Pharnaceum > Pharnaceum exiguum. The sequence goes on along the minus strand of ONZK01002175.1, from coordinate 32,866 downwards.
TACTTTAAGAGTGTACATGTCAAATGAAAAATACCTTAATGTCACAATGATAATGTAAAATACCAATATGTCCAAATGGATGAAAGTAAAATATACCATTTTGGGTATTTAGGGGTGAAAAAAACAAGTGTCAAATTTTTTTTTAGGTAAAAAGACTTAAGTGCCCTTGTTTTTAACAGTCAAACATGTAACTTAACGGTCAAACCACTAAAAAGCTAACGGCAGCAAACCTCACGTCACCACAAAAATAATATTCAAACCTTAGAATAATAATTCATAATTACGCCAAACCTCAGGACACCAAAACATATAATATCCTATTCATTTTGTTAAAAGTAGAATCCCATATTCATCGCTGAATACTAGTATCAAAATCTGTCACACCCATCATTCATGTGCGAAATGTCTGATTTTCAACTAGTAGCGATAAGTTGTTTATTACTATCTTTAATACGTTGTAGTTCATCGACTAAGGCCGTCAAGTTATCGTAAGACGACCCACCAGGCAACACGGCTATCTTCGCAGCCTCGCTAAAATCCTTTGCTCTTCTCCTCCGATCCTCAGCTTCCACACTAGCTGCCATCAACTCCTTAATTGCACTCACTATCTTCTCTTTCTCTACTATCTCGTCATTGGCATCAATCATAGTCCCCCACTTCATGTTCCCAACATCAACCCCAATTTTCGCCACATGAGTGACTAGCTTTCGATGATAGAAATGGTCCGCGGACAACGGCCATGTGATCATAGGCACCCCAGCCGTTGCGCTTTCAACTATCGAGTTCCCGCCACAATGAGTCATAAACCCGCCAAGTGCCGGGTGCTTCAATATCTCCACCTGTGGTGCCCATCCTTCTATCAACATTCCCATGTTATTCTCCTTAATTCTCGTCTCAAATCCTTCGGGCAACCATTTTGCATCCTCTTTCTCCTCGGTCTTACGGACTACCCAAATAAACGGGTGGCCTGAACTCTCCAAGGCCGATGCGATCTCAAGGAGCTGAACTGAGCTGAACCGGGAAAGACTACCGAAGCTCACGTATAATACTGAGTCAGCTGGCTTTGTATCCAGCCATTCAATGCAAGGGTGTTTTTCTTTGGGGTCATTGCTATCAGAATTTGTGAGAAGACCACCGAAAGCAGCATCGCAGTGTAAAGCAAGTGGACCGATTGACCAGGCCCGTTTGCCTAGCGTGGTTCTGTAATGATCTCCATAATCTTTCTCTAGCTCATAGAAGCTAAACACCAAGGCTCCATAACTCTTTTTGTCACCTTCTTGAATTTTGTTCACAAAGAAGGTATATGGATTGGGTTTTCTGATCCAGTCAGGGATTTCAGAAGGACACATTTGGATCAGGTCTGGTAGGCCAGGGAGCAGAAACGGGTCTGAATCCGATTCCACCGTTTTATGTGGGCTGTACCTGTATGATCAAGAAATAGCCTCAATCGTTTTTTTTTTTTATTTCAATTTTGAGAAAATTTTACAAAAGTACCATACTTTCTACCAGTTTTGTACAAAAGTAGCAAACTTCTTTTTTTTTGTACAAAGGTACCAATGTGGTAACTTTTCTTTTTATAAAGGTACTTTTTCGGATTTCAGACTTTTTAGGACGATTTTGCCCTCACATGCGTGTGCATAGTAGTTAGACCATTTCCCTCCCTTTTCCCTCTATTTCCCCCATTTCCCTCCAATTCATTTACTTCATTCATGTCCCTTCCCTCTCAACCTCCCCTTCCACTTTTGCTACAGATTGTCTAAGAAAAAGAGGAGAAGAATGTACTTAAGATGAAGGCATTTGTAGGGGTTGTTGTATTTATTTTGGTGTGTATGTTGTTGAAGTAACTAATCATTTTATAGGTAAGCTAATCATGATGTACTCAGTTTAATTTTGAATAAGAATGTCTTTTTATGAGTTGTGTTTGGTGTATGCATAAAATTGATCTAAATAAGTGATACAATAGAAGGTAAATAATTGTACAAAATGGGACAAAATAATTGATTAAAATGGCATTTCATTGATATTCCATTGTTTTGATTCAAGTTTCAAAGGAGATCAAAATAATTGATCAAACTTGTCCAATACCAATTACAACCATAATAACATTGATCATCAAGTTTCAAAAGAGAGAAAACTAATTTATTGAAAATGGATGACATTCATGGCCTTCAATTCCTACTTTGTCATGGGTGTATGCTTCTAGTTCTCTTCAAGTTTCAAAGGGGAAAGCAAAGGGAAAAGGGAGGGACATGGTCTAACTAGAAATACACGCTTCCACACACGTAAGGGCAAAACCGTCCTAAAAAGTGTGAAATCCAAAAAAGTACCTTTATAAAAAGAAAAGTGATCACATTGGTACCTTTGTACAAAAAAAAAAAGAAGTTTGGTACTTTTGTACAAAACTGGTACAAAGTACTGAACTTTTGTAAAATTTTCTCTTCAATTTTTGATCATTAATTCATAACATATTAATATCGAAATACAGAAATATGGTCGTTAAATTTGTTTTAAAATGTATTTCTAGATTTTATTTATCCTTAATAACAAAAAATTTAAACTAATAATGCTTAATAGTCTTAAAAAACAAGTTCTTAGTCAGCAAGTCTTTGGTACACCGGGTATATCTATAAATGAATATCTATAAATGTATATCTATAAATTCATGACTAATATAAAGGTACTGATTAATGACATCAAAAAGGTGGTTATGATATATGTTGTAATATTTTTTAAAAAAAAACCAGGCCAGTGTACGTTACTAAGAATTTGAGGTTTTTAATTTATCGATATAACTTTCCACCGTGTAAAGTACCTATCATGGGCAGTGTCAGGGGCGGCTGAGGCACGGTGCGAACGGTCTACTCGCACAGGGCCTCAGCCGCAAAAAAGGCCTCACAATGGAAAAAAACACAGTTCGACGCTTAAAAGCGTCGATAATGAAGTGTCAAAATTACTATCACATTAAAGCGTCTATAACAAAGTGTCGAGAAAACACTTCAGACGCATTAAAGCGTGAATAACAAACTGTCAAAAGACATTTTGACACTTTTAGAGTCTGCAATTATTTATTACGCTATTTAGCATCAGAAACTATATATTGTCGATTTTTAGCGTCAAAATTGTGATAAACCCTTAAGTTTAGAGTCTCAATTTCGACTACCCTGTGCCGTCCCTAGTCAGTGTTAGTATGATTTTTTTATTACTAGCCAAGAAATGATCGTGAACCACTAGGAAAAATGAATGGCGAAAAACAGTCACAATATCAAAGAGCTTAACGCTATAACCTAAATTAAACTAATAATTAAACAGTCACAAAAAACAGTCACAGTAAATAACTACATGAAGCTACTATCATTTAATAAAAATTGCTTTGTACACCGATTCCCTTTAACTAATCATGTACTAAATATTGAAAACATCTACTCCACATTCTCTAATATTCTAAAAAGTTCTGTTTAGTTAAAACACATTAAGTTTAGTTTAATTTATCTTAAATATTAGCTAGTCATATACTGTACTCCGTAAGATATAGATTCATTGTAGAGAAGTCTGGCATTATAAAAGTCAGTTAGACAACCTACTTTAGTTAATATCGTTATGTGTCTTTTGACTCAGGTGAGCTAAATTAATGAAATTATAGCCCAAACATATAACCCTCGTAATTGTATTTTCCAAATTAATACGTCCATTTGTATAATAAATTTTGCGTCCAATATCAACAATAATTCGATTTTCTCTTTTCTTTTTCTCATCTAGTGAAGACATTGTCACTCTAAGGCAAATTATATCTACACACACCATTTTGTATTTAAATTGGTAATTATTGTGCTTTTAGTTTTTTTAATGTCTGAGATTAGGCCATAAAAGAAAAAACAAATTTCGCCTGAAAATTGAAAATCAGGCCAGGTACCTGTAGATTGCGTCAATTGCGCAGAGGCCAACAAACGGCCTGGCATGGAAGAGAAGGCAAGGTACGCCGAGCTCAATAGCAAGGTCGGAGGCCCAAAAACAATGCATATCAGACACGATACAGTCAGGCTTAGCTGCCCGAACAGCATCCTCAATGGGCTTTTGAAGCATCATGAAGGCCCGGAGCAATTTCCCGGCAATCTCTCTAGAGGTGGCTGAGGTTAAGCTCTCGAGACCCTCCGGAAGTCCCACTTCTTGGAATGGAAAGGGGATGATTTCGACTTGGATATGATGGCCCATGTTGACGAGCTGCGCAACTGTATCTTTGAATTTAAGGGAGTTGTGAGGGGTGGAGATTATCGTCACGTGAACACCCCGTGATGCTACTAGTTGAGCCATTTGGAAGAGTGGCATGAAATGACTTGGTGTCAAGTATGGCAGAAAATATGCACTGAGGGGCTTGCTGGTGTTCGTAGCTACGTTATTTGAATTCTCCATGACTGGTTTACAGTGGAGGTCGGGAAAGAGTAGCTAGCTTAATCAGTGGGCTTGTATTGCTAACACTGTTGAATTTGCGCATAAAGGCAGGGATGTGGACAAGGTATATAAACTACCATTATCCTGTGGAGGGGGGTCTAATCGGGTTCATTTCGTCTTATTTTATTGGCAGTGAGCCAGGGAGCCGATATCCCTCGCGGTGCTCGTGGAAACTTTTCATTGGTCGGCGATCGCAGCGATGCATGTCTGTATGAGCAATTCTAAATGGCTCACTGCCAAAGATTTGAGTGGGGGTAAGTCCATGCTGACATTCTATCATATCCCTTCAGATCACTTTACAACTTGTCAAGAATATTGCGACACCTAACAAATATTAAAATAAATAGGCAATTACACCTGGTCAGTAATCATTACTTGCATAATTGCATTCATTCTAAAATACGGAGTAAAATAAAACTGATTTTTCACTAGTTACCCCTGAACTTTGGGTTAATTCACCATATAACCATTAATTACGTTAGTGTAGTGGGTACCTCGTGCACGAAAATGAAAGTTCAAGGGTTAATTCACCATATAACCATTAATTACCCTTGTCTAGATGCCGTTAACTTTTTTTGACGTGGCAGGCTTGTATTGGATGGGCAAGATGTAAAATTACTTATCTACCCTTCCTATGCAATACAATTTCTTCTTAATTTATATACCTATTATTTCCTTCCTCAACACATCCTCTCTCTCTCCACCGTGTTTACTTTCCCCCACCCCCACCCCCACCATCAACTGCTAAATCAAATCACTCCCCTCCTCCTCCTCCTCCTCCCAAATCAAATTAGTCTCCAGCTCTCCATCCAACTCAACACACACTCTTTCTCAGCCATTCTCCCATCGCACCACAACAATACTCCATTCTCTCTCCTCTCCAAAAATTGAAAACAATAAAGAAGAAAAAGACCACCGCAATAACAAGCAACACTGCCACCGCACTTATAGACATAAAAGCCCAAATTAGTGGCACAACAAACTTCTTCGCCAACCTAGTAAAACAAATCCACCAAAGTTCTATCTTTCAACAGAGGACAACAACCCAAGGTAGAGACGACGGCGAAAAAGAAGTCGATAAAGAGCACGGAGAAGGAACGTTAGGAGAGGCTAGAGCCGGAGAAGGCGGCGAAGACGATGGGGTGGAGCTGATTAGCAAGGCAGACGGGGACCCGGACCCGAGCTTGAACCCGAATGGTTGGTGGGTCTAAGGTTAGCTTGGTTTTTTGTGATTGTTGTTGCTGATGATGTTGTAATTGTTGTTGCTGGTGATGTTTGGAGAGAGGGTGGAGTGAGTTTGTTGTTGATAATGATGTTGATGATGTTGTAATTGTTGTTGCTGATGATTATTGAAGAGAGAGTGGAGTAGGTGTTTGTTGGTAATTTTTGTTGTCGATGGTTGCCAATTTTTGTTGTTGCCGATGATGTTGTTCCAGGTTTGTTGGCTCAAACTATCTCAAAAAAAAATGTTTGTTGGCTCTAATGGGTTTTTATGTAAGAAAGGGTATAATAGTGGAATGGGGTTTTATGTAAGAAGGGCATAATAGTCATTTAACATACTAGTTAGACGGAAAAAGTAACGGTGGGTATCTCATGCACGAAAATGAAAGTTTAGGGGTACCTGGTGTATTTTCCGAAATTAATGGTTATATGGTGAATTAACCCAAAGTTCAGGGGTACCTGGTGAAAAATCCGAAAATGAAATGACTGCATGCAATTTGTTTGGTAGGAGGGCGTTTAGAATTAGCGTTTAGTATTTTTAGTTGTAAGACTATTTTTGACCCAAAAATACTCTTTGCCATATTTGGTAAAGAGTAGTTTTGAGGGTACAAAATACTCTTCATAAAATGCTGTTGACAACAGCTTTTTCACTATCCATCAACAATTTACACTATAAAATTGCTAACTGTTATCAAACAACTCAGACCTCCTAACTGCTAACTACTAGTCAAACCTACTAACTGCTAACTACTAACTATTAACCGCTAACTGCTCATGATCTCTCCCAAACAAGACCATAGAGTACTTTTGTGAAAGAGTTGGTTGTCGAGACGGTAAAGTCTTTCCTGGAATTTATAGGATGTTTGAGTTGGAGTCCCATCGCCTAAAAAATGTGACTCCTTCGTCCTTACCATTTAAGAAATTTATATATTTTTTGTGCCTATAAGCAAAGTTAACTGATGTTATGGGAACTTTTCCTTAACTCTTATCTTTTTTTCAATGGATTTTTTTTCATTGTTTTATAGAAGTCATTTGTCACTTATATAGAGTACAATTTATGTCAAATCAACCATATGCACTTCCAAAATAAACCGAATGAATCAGTTCAATAAAATTTTATTTTTCTAATGTCGCCCTAGCTAGAGACGAATTAATTCATTGCAAGAAAATCTCCAAAATCATTACATCCCAACTCCCAAGTCGATAATCTCCACCGACACTAGTAATTAACGATCCGCAAAATTAAATGGGTGGAGTTTCACAACTACTTTGGAGTGGGATTTCATGGATCCACAAAATTACCGCTTATGAGACATCACTCATTCTAACAATAATACTTCAATCCAAACTGACATGCTTAACTGTTGAATACTTATGAGATTAATTTCTATACCTTGATGGTATAGGCAGTCCAATTAATTTTCTTACATGGCTTACCTTTGATGGGTATTACATAATACTATGTAAGCTACACATATGTACCTGATTTAGTTCCCAATTCAGCATGACACATCAATACATCAGGATTTGGAGCCTGAAGTAATCACCAAACTTTCTTGGCTAACAAAGCGACTTTGAAAGCTTATAAATCACGGAAGCCTAATCCTCTGTTGTCCTTGGACTTGCAAAGTCGCTTCCAGCTCGTCCATGCCATCATTTTCTTCCAATCCTCATAATCTGTTGGAATATTGTGGTGCCTTATGTCTCACATTACTCATTTGTAGTGGCCTTGAGGTGTATATAAGTAAGTGGGTGCCCTCCACTCATTGTCAATTGGTTTTGAGTTGGATCCTCACAAGCTTATATCACCTCACATTGGACCCAATTTAACATGGTATCAGAGCGGGCCTTGGGCCTATGTTGTTGTTGTTCCCCATTATGCCCACAGTTGTTAGCCCATAAGTGGTATTTGTGTGAGGCGGGGCTTTCAGTTTAATTTCCCCCAATTGAGCCCACGCGCGTGTGACTCCCAAAGAGGAATATCCACGCTTCAGGCCCAAAGTGGTCGGCCTTATGACCCTTTGCGTGAGGCGGGGTGTTGGAATATTGTGGTGACTTGTGTCCCACATTGCTCATTTGTAGTGGCCTTGAGATGTATATAAGTAAGTGGGTGCCCTCCACTCATTACCAATTGGTTTTGAGTTGGATCCTCACAAGCTTATATCACCTCACATTGGACCCAATTTAACATGATATCACCTCACATTGGACCCAATTTAACATAATCCCCCTAATTAGGATAACTTTGCTTGCAAAGGGAGTCTAAACTTAAACACACGCATAGCGTACGTAGTTAGGAATAACATGAACAGCAATCTTTATTAACATTTCCTTTCCTGAATACAAGTAGTTTCTTCATTATCCCTCTATGGGTTTTCGATTCTCTCCTTGATGGGTAAGGTTTTGGTCCTGGACTGACCAACATGCGTTGGCAACCCCAATATTTCATGTGCCATGGTCCGTCATTCAATTTACACCCAACACCTAAACTACATACTTCTCCGCGAGCAACTGTTGGAGTCCCTTTAGAAAAGGGACGTTCGTTTTGGGGCGATTGATTTGTTAGCCCGAAGCATGCTCGTAAGTACTATTCCGTTTCATCTTTGGTCGCGTTGCAAAATATTGTGGAGTTATCCAAACAATAGATGTGAGATAACGAAGTTAATGAAGAGGCACACTAACTTTTTCTATTGTTTAAGACGCTGTTAATAAACTCGTAAAAAAAAAAAACTCATAGCTTGTTGAATGAATTGCTTGATTTGACATTGTAGATTGCTTGATAGTGAAATCAACACATTTTTCCCAGCAAATCTATAGAAAAGGACACTACTAATGAATAAACTATCCAAATGTACAAAAGGGAACAAAACTCTCCCACAAAGGGAATGATTGAATTAAAAAGATAGTAACTGATACTGATTATATAATTTGGACATACGGTTAGTATGGTATATGGGCATATGGCTGCTAGCTTCCTAAGCTTTACAATTTGTATATTGGATTAACTGTACTACCGCCTATCGAAGGAGGTATGAGGTTATGTTAACATTCTTGTATATAATAGTCAAGTTCTAATTTCATATGCAATTGTTTCCTCCATGTATGGCTTGGAAATAATTACCTCCAAAAGTTACAGTAAAGTGGCAATATGCCAATATATATGCAATTGCAACTTTGCAAGTTTGGAACACATTTCAAACCCTTGGTCAAACACTGCAAACATGGCCTTAGTTGTGCGTATGATCGACTTAATAAATAGTATCGTCTCCCATGCTCCAAGGCCGGCAAATTTGCTTAGCAGCTGCCGGCCAAGGGGGTCAGCGAAGCAGCATCGTACATTTTGGCATAAATGCATCTTATATCAAAGATCATATGTTAAAGAACATTTTGCCATTGTGGAGTTTGACGTGGGATGCTCACCATCTGTTAAGCTGAAAAAGTTTCAACCCATGAAACATCTAAAAATGAGGAGGGCCTTACAATGGTTGACTTGCCCATTTTCAACGTTTCAATATTTTCCTGCAAATTTTTCCATCCCCCAAAGACGTAGACAAGTAATCAAGGGAGTATTTTGGTGGAACTTTTTCATCTTTTCTCCTCTCTTTTAGCCAAAGAAAATCTTATTCCATTCTCTCCTTTCCCTGATCAACCTCTCTTTACGTCAAAGCAAAAGATAAATCGATATTCTTCCCATTGTCCAGATGAGTTTAACGTCTCTTAGTCTTACTTGTAGGACAGAAATGTGATGCTTTCGATAACTTGGCGAGCATTTGGTGTCCAACCTGTTTTGATCAACCTTTCCAACTTCCTATTTCCTGGAAGAAAAGGGTCCTGCATTGTGTGATAAGTAGTTGTTTTCATCTTGATGAGGAAACTTTGCCCGAATTTGGACAAGGAAGATGCACTCGAGACGATACTCGAGGTGCCTATCCCGGAGGAAATGTTTAACAACATGGGCACTACCATTGCCTTGCGGTGCCAAAATATGCAATCATGGATGAAGGGTCAGACGTCTGATAAATGGTCGGCGCCTATGATCTTGGGGCGACTTAACGAGCTACGGTTCCTCCTTTACCATGTTGGCTCTCCCCTTATTCCTCTTCAGGTTCATATAGACAAAATCAGCCGCCCTGTCAAAGATAGTACCATTGTAAGCCAAACTCAATTTTCTTGCCTTTCGTGGATTTTGTTAATATAATTCTGAAATCCATAGATTGCCAAGATTGGTAATGTTTCACTTTACACTGATTTAGAATGTAATTGGTACAGAGCCGCAGAAGTATACCAATTCAAGTAGCACACAAAACGTAAAAATGAGCTCGCTTATAAAAGATATTCCTAATTTCCTATGTCAAAATTGAATCTATAGTACAAGTCCACATGATTTCAATGATGATTTCAATCTTTGTGTGTTTGCGATTCTAGCCTTGGATACAAATAACCAAATTATACTTGGACAATCACTTAAAGAAAGTATAGAACTGCTTATTGTCTTATATATTGAATGCCAATGCACTCTGATGGCTTGGCAATCTGAATGCGCTCAAATAGTGTGTCCTCCCCAGGTTTGAGTAGTATTATTTGCTACCACCTGCCAGACATGTAATGGAGGAAGGGCCTACATTTAACGATTTTTTTCTAGAAATGGTCAGTCTTGTGTGTGCATTGCTGGTTCCTTGATCAATTGCAGCAGGGAAACGAGTCATATTGGCAAGAAATTGTCTGTATTTCTCAGAAAACCTTAATTATCTGATTCTGGTTTGTGCTTATACCTTTCCGTCGTCCCTGCCTGTTTGAGTTGATAAATGAAGCCATGCTCAGGATTTCGCTCAGTATGATAGTTAGGGTGTGAAGCTTGATTGCCTTATTGCATGTAGTTTGCTGTTGAAGTTCCAAACCGATTTTGAAGGAATAGCCAATGTGCTTGATCATGATCTTATTAGTCATACTCTTAGTTGAAGGTCTTCTACTAGGCTCATGTGATCATATCCGACCCCCTCTGAGTTGAATTTTTGGCTCACCACATTGAGAGACTTCAATTTACATTCATGTAGAATTTATTGATCTTATTGTTCCTCTTCTAGATTCAATCCCAAGACAGTCCCACCTTTAAAATTTACCAACTTGTTATTGCTGGCATGCTTCATTGGCTCATTGCCTCCTGTTGCCTTCTGTGCAGCAAGCTTCAACCGCAAAATATATTGTACAACAGTACATTGCAGCTACAGGAGGTCAAGCAGCTATAAGCTCCATACAGAGCATGTGCGTGATAGGGCAAGCTAAAATAGGCGCTACAGCGTTCCATCTAGGTGATCAACCTGTCAAAAGTAAGAGCACTGAGGAAGCTGGTGGTTTCGTCCTTTGGCAGAAGAATCCAAATCTGTGGTGCTTGGAGTTTGTAGTGTCTGGATGCAAAGTTTTCTCAGGGAGCAACGGCAAGGTTTCCTGGAGGCAATCATCAAATCAACCTTCTGTCACTGCTGGACCTCCTAGACCGTTGAGACGGTTTCTTCAGGTTAGACCCTTACAACTAGTCAACTATCCTACATAACTAGTTGCACTTTCCTAGTCCAGAAGAAAATGTGATCTTTGTATTATAGCTATGATGACTACATATATAGTGCTGTTACCAGGTATATAGTAGCAAGCACTTGGCTATCATGTTAACCATCATTTATGTCAGGGATTGGACCCAAGGGCCGCAGCCAACTTGTTCATAGACGCGATTTGCATTGGGGAGAAGGTCATAAACAACGAGGATTGCTTTATTCTTAAGCTTGAGACAAGCCAAGGAACCCTTGATGACCAAAGCGGTCCCAAGTACGAAATCATCCACCATACTTTATGGGGTTACTTTAGCCAAAGATCAGGACTCCTGCTCCAGTTTGAAGACTCTCGAATGCTTCGAATGAAGAACGACGTCGACAATGATGATGGAGATGGAGTCTTCTGGGAGACAAGTGCAGAGTCTGTTATAGAAGATTATAGATATGTAGATGGAATAAATATAGCCCACAGTGGTAAAACTTCTGTTAGGGTGTTCAGATATGGTGAACAATCAGCTAATCACCAGAGGGAGATAGAAGAACACTGGAAGATAGATGAAGTTGGTTTTAACATTTGGGGGTTGGACCAAGAATTCTTTTTGCCACCAAAGGATTCATCAGATAGTAAAAATTGATTTAGTTTTACTTGTCCCTCTTCCCCTCTGATAAGGTAAGAGTTCTGTAGTTCTGTACAATATGATGCTGGTCACAGAAGCTGTATATATTAGCTGGTGGAATATAATTGCTCCCCAATTTTGATAAAAGCCATTGTTCTTGGTAGCTTGTATAAAACTGGTCATTCAGCCCATCTTAATAGTAGGAACTAGCAATTATATGTAGGGAGGCGTTGCTGTGGAACCGGAAAAGAAACCTCGTCATCTATCTGTCTATCTTAAGTTTATCGATTAACTTTTACCTTGACATCATATAAAGGTAGATTGAACCATATACTATCAAGTCTATGAATCTTTCATATTCATCATAAACTTAACATGTCATCTTTGATTAGCTAACTCAATTTCCATAATGGAAATGACCACCTCATCTTACAATGCCTTTCAATTTACTGACCTTTTATCAACTTAGGCCTTCTTTACTCCAATTTCAATTCGGTTCATTAAGTTCGATACTTTTTATATCAAAAATTAAGTTCATTCCAAATAAGCATCACAAAACAATCTTTCAACAATTGAATTCATCACAAAAAAAATTCCAGAAGTGACAACTTACCAACGTACACACAAATACTCAAAATTTACTTAAACTATACACTGACATCTACAAATCGTCTCATACCATGTGATTTTTTTTAACCCTTGTTGTGACACTCCATTGTTGGCTTTAAATCTTTAAACCCTGAAACACAGCAATTACAATTGGAAAGAAAGGAACTTTCCCTACACACAAGTGACACAACACAAGACACTAACCCTTTTCCTTTTTCTTTTTTTGGCAATCCTTCAGTAGTTCAGTTTGGTTACTGTTTAAGCAAACATTAAAAAATAAAATAAAATAAAATCCATCTCTCTTTCCCCATCTCTACACCTTTCACACCAGTACCATACCACCAGTAACCACACTAACCAGATCAATCAACATTTCCCTTTCCATTTTTCCACACTCTCATCATTCACATTCATTACCGACACTCTTCATAATAAAAGCCCAATATGCAATAATAACAACTTTATATTATAACGCACTTCATTCATTTCCACATCATATACAGATAGACTATAGTAGTACTGTACATCATCATCATCTGAAATAAAATGAAGGATGATGATTCACTGCCATTAACAACAACATCATCGTCATCATCAGTAGGAGGAGGCAAAAAGGACACGTCAGATGGGGGTCTTTTCGGGAAAGGACGGTATAAGTTCTGGGCATTGGCAGCCATTTTGCTGTTAGCCTTTTGGTCTATGTTCACCGGTACTGTCACTCTCCGTTGGTCTGCCGGTAACCTTAATCGTCTCTCTGATGATCTCGATACTCCTCTTAGGGATGATCTCGATGTCTTGGTCGGTTCCTCTCTCTCTCCTCTACTTACATTTCATTTATTGATGTGGGATTTTGTTATTCTTTGTTGGGTTGTGATAAAGTTTGTAGCTTTGTGTTGTTTTCATGTTGGTATGTGTTGATCTTGGTGGGTTTGTGTTAATTTATCTTGTATAAGATTTTGTTGATTTATAATTGTTCTTTGTTTGTTAAATTTTCTGGGTTTTTGTTAAAAGATTGTAGCTTTGTGTATTTTCTGTGTAACTGTGTTGATCTTATTTGGTTTTGCTGTTAAGTTTGTTTTTTGTTGTTGGTTTGCGTTGATTTTTGTATGCATTTTGTGTACTTGTGTTAAAGTGCTGATCTTTTGTGGGTTTGTGTAAAATTTTGTTTATTTAATATATGGATTGTGTGGATTTATGGTGGTTCTGTGTTTAATTTTTGTGTGTTTTGTGTAAAAGTTTTTAGCTTTGTGTTAGCTGAATTTGAGAGGGTTTTTGTGTTAATTTTTCTGTGGTTGTGTGCTATTTCTTGCTGTGTTTGTGCTTCTTCTTCTTCTTTTTTTGTTTTTTACTCTGGCCTCTCTGCATTAAATGTGTTTTGTGTGTATAGTTTGATCTTTGGTGCCTGTGTTAGGTTTTGTTGTGTTTTTCGTGGTATGTTGTAGTGTGAGGATAATGTGTTTTCTAATTATAATCTGTGAATTTGGGTCTTGTGTTGTGGAATATGTGTTTATTTGTTAGTGTGTGAGGGTTTTTGTTGATAGGGTTGTTGAAAAATATGCAGGAAATGGAGGAAAGAGAGAAAGTGGTGAAGTACATGTGGGATGTGTACACAAATAGCAGGCGGATCAGGTTGCCAAAGTTCTGGCAGCAGGCATTTGAAGCTGCCTATGAGGATATGACAAGTGATGGGCCGGGTGTTCGTGATGCTGCCATCACTGAGGTTGCTAAGATGTCGATACGTTCGATTGATCTTGATCCTCCTCCTATCCATCTAACGGTTAGTAGCACCCAATTCTGTTGAAAGTATCTATTTCTGTTGCACTTTTAGTTAATTTAGCTTTTGTGACTATGTTATGCTTCAAAGGGTAATGAATGATTCCATGCCGTAGATTTTGGATGTCGTTGAATGGTGGGTTTAAGTGAACAAATGTATGGCTCATACATTTGGTGTATGTTTAAGGTCTGTGAGGCATATTTGGATTTGTAAGCTGTACTGAGATGAGGATATTGATATCTCAGTCAGTGCATGACAGGCTGCAAATGGGATGTTAGTATGTGATTGTTGACTTCAGTTTGCAAGACTTCTGAGATTTATTTTAGAGGTCCCAAGTTTGAGTCTCCTTAGGGCCACTGGAGGTTTTATTGGTCGTTAACTTCAGGGCCCATGGGATTAGTTAGGCAAAGCCTAGATAACCATGTTATCTTAAAAAAAAAGTATGTGATTTCTTGACACACATGGTTGGTGGTGATGGTACCGAGGATCTATGAGGCTGAACTAAGCAAAGTGGTGGGTTTGTGTGAGATAATTAAGTAGCCAAAGTGAGGTATGTTACGCATGGATGAAATGGTGACATAACTTGTGCTCCTGGAGTATCTATGTTCATTCCAATGTGACAATATTTGGATCACTTCAAGGTTCTGGCGTGCTGCCCTCATTCAAAGGAGTAAGCAATCAGCCAATCACATTACTTGAATACCTACCTCCTCTTCTGTTGCAGGATTGATACATGAAAGCAATTATTTTGTGTTATCAGGATAAGTAAATCGCTGTATTCCATGTGGGATTAGCTTTCTTGTTCTTTGAATGTGGATCAATAGTTTTTCCCTAAGGCCCTATTCGGGATCACTGTGAGTTTTTTGTTTTTGGTTTTCAAATATTTTCAACTTGGTGATAATAAGGTTATTTTTAAAAGTAAAATATTAGACCTAATACATCTACTTGTGATTTTGAAAACTGACAACAGAAATTTGGAAACCACTTTTTCTAGTTTTCAAAAAATGGTTTTTAGTTTCGAAAAAAACTGAAAACTGGCAACTCACAACGATCCCAAACAACACCTTTAGGCCCTGGGGTGATTGGAGTCATACATGGTGTAAATTTCGGGATGACCGGGCTCATTCCTTCTTTTCTTTTCTTTTTTGAAGGGAATTCCTTCTTCTCCTTTGTGCAATTGCTTTCCTAATTTCCTTCCATTCTTCCGGTTCATTCTGATGGATTGAAGTCGTTAGAGGTCATTTAATTTTGGAAGAATCTAGCGATGTTGACGAAGCAATACATATTACATCTCTTAATTCAGCGTTCTAGGTCATATGCGAGCATATTCGAAACTCCAGTTAAGAGGAAAGTGGTCTTTGTATTATATTTGGCTGTTTGTTAGGAGCGTTTATGTGCTAGACTGCTTGATATTGATGTCTTATAAATATTTTTTGCTGCTTTTGTTCTTTTTCGTTATTTACTGGACGCAGATTGTAGTGGCCAGACCCTTTAAAAGTAGAACAGAAAAAGAACAAGAAATGAAAGAAGAGATTCTTTTAGGGGCATGTTAAAGTTAGCAACTTAGCAAACAATTACAATGTGGTTAGTAGGGTTATCATATTGAAGGGATGGATGATTCAAATTTAAATAAGTGTGACTTGTTACTTGCCAATCTATCATTCATCGAAGAAGTGTTGAGCTGGATATATAGATCTCACCTAGACATGTTCAATGAGGCATGGTTATCATAGTTTCTTGGCATCTATTGTTCTTCTGTCTGTTGCTTGTTGGCTTGTGTTTTTGCATTGGATTTAGCTCCGCTCAATCTGAGTCAAATGGCAAGTGCTGTTTAGTGATTCTGACATCTAGAGAATTTGTTTCTCAAGTGACCATGGTCTCCATTCCTGCTGGTTTGTATTGGGTCAGATGTTCAGACCATCTCTCTAACCATTGGGGTAAAAGAGACATTCAAACCAGTTGTTTACTATTGAGAGATAGATGGCTGGTATGTGTAGGGTTTAGGCTTTGCGTGACTAATCCCATGGGCCCTGAAGTTGGATAACCGGAAAACCTTTGGTGGCCCTGAAGAGGCTCGAACTTGTTACCTATGGAATAGATCTCAGATGTCTTACCAACTGAGCTTCCCACTCAGGGTTGTCAATTAGGTGTGGGTATGGTTGTTAGTTTTAGTACTTGAGGAGTTGAGGAGATGGGGTGACTTAAGTACAAATTGTTATGTGACTTAAGTACAAATTGCTGAAAGAAGCTAGCAGCTCCTTACCCTATGTTGAAAAATAAAATTTGTCTCGGAGAGGTTTGGAATCTGCTGATGTTGATCTGTTCTCTTCAGCTCATTTTGGCAAACTGATCTGTGCAGAATAGAAAAAATAATAGCCTTTCTTGATTTGCTCTGAATGTTGCTTCTTACTCTTTGTTTCTTTGTTGTATTCAAGCAGGGTGCTCGGGAACTGAGTCTGAAGCATGCAGAAATCAGGAAGACAACATCTGCAGCTGGGAATAGCTGAGAGCGGACAGTACGGAACATCCAAAGGATACGACTACTTTTCTTCTACTTGGCGTACGATGGCATTGCAAACGCTGCATAATCCCGCAGGGTTGCATCATGAACTTATAGTAAGCTGATCATGTCTGCCACAACGACAACTTATGTATTTAGTTAGATTTCTTGTGCCCGCAGTTTTGATGTGGCTACAAAGATTGAATGCCAGGAAAATTTTCCTCCTATTCGAGAACCGATTATTTCATTCAGTGTTACACGCCTCTTGTGTACAAGAATGGTAGCATATCATAAGCTTCTTGAATTAGATGCGAAGATTAATTATCAATACATCATTTCTTTCTATTCTGCATCCTATTGTACTCTCTGCTATCTTGATTCATGTTTTCTTTAAATATGCACTTGAATAAGTGCTTCTGAAGTTCAGATTTACAAACGAAGGAGAACTCGGCACCTTAACTCCCCAAATTTGCTCGTTCCACTATATATATAGACTGCTGAGAAAGTCGTACAAAAGTCGAGAAGGTCTTGATCTAGTTGTAAAAAATAGGTCAGCCCTATTCATAACCGGTCAGCCTACTAAGTGAAGCGATATCTCTATTCACAAGTCAAATGCAAGTTTTCTTTTGAGAGGACTTGTTAAACAAATGAAGTTATCCCATGTTTATTTTCCTATAGTCATGTTATTTATTTGTTTCTGCAGATTTATTATAAGCTTTTTAAATCAAGCACTATTGAACTAAATTAAATTAGAGTTTTTTTGGTAAGGAATTGCCATTTAAAACTCATGTTTTGTTGGTCGGGTTTTAGGATTTTTTTTACAATAAGAGCACTCAGCAGTTTTAATTTTAGTACGACAGGTCCGGATTTTAAGTCAGAAATTTTACAGTAAGTATAATGATGGAGGAGATAGAAAACGAGGGTTTGGAATGATCATAATTCGGTGTACCCGTCTTTCGTCGTGTTTTTTTTTTGTATCAGGCTATTGAATTTATGTCCATATAAATTGGGATGCGATAGTGCGATCAGAATGGCAAAACGAATAAGTTGATAGTAAGTGGGAAGGTCATCGGAGATGGTGGAAAAAGAAATTTTATTCACTACTAAACAAACGTTTTCAGACAAGTCAAATACATGGAAGTTAGCCAAAACACTGTTCTCCCGGAAGAGGTCCTGGGATGGAGCCAGTCTGCGCGAACTGTAGACCAAACACAACAAGAATGGCGAGCAAGGACAAATATGACAGCCCTTCAACAGCGCCTAACAATCCGAATGGCCCATTGGGCAAGCCCGAACCGGTCTTGGCCTTGGTGTACAATGACCAGCCGATTATGCCTAACACAGCAAGGTAGCTCACACCTTCCAGAGCACCAAGGGAGCCACCAGGTCCAGGCGGCAACCCGCAGCCAGTGGTCTTGAGAGTGTAGAGGGACCACCCGATCACCGGAGTCGAAATCACCCCCCCAGCAATGGCTAGCTTCCCCACAGTCCCCACTTCCTCGGAATCATTGCTTGTGCCTTTTGCCATTGCTATCACCTTTCGAGCCGCGGAGGGAGAGGGGCATGGTGATAGATGTCTTCTGTAGATGCCATTTCTGAAGTTGAAATGTTTGTGCGCCTGGAGAAAAGTGGTAGCTGACGAGGTAGAAAGCAACATGTTTTGTTTAGAAAGGGGTGAGACTAGAGAGTTTGTTTAAGTTTGCTTTTGGAGCGGTGGGGGACTCTTCGGTATTAAAGAATGAAAGATCCCAAATTAAGGGAAAACAAAGGCGTCGTGCCTTACGAACACAGCAACCACGAGTTTGTTTGTGTTTGATGCAAATCTTATCCGTCAGTTAAAAGATGATTTGCGAAAGAGCCCAATATTTGTTTGTTTGGCAATGTAGCGAACTGGGCTATAAGTTGAACTGTGAAGATGTCCAGAAGCATTTGCCAATGCCAGCCCACTAGAGGCACTCATTTATGCGTCGCATAAATAAATTAATACCACTGGCAGTGAGCAAAGTACCCGCAATAGTAAAACTCAAAAACGGATCTCCATGTGGATGAATGATGATATACCCATATACCTGCATCCAAAACCAATTAAAAGTGGGGCAAAACCATTCAAACATGGCACTAGCTAAGGGAAATTAGACAAACATAAACAAGCTGCTTATAAAAGACTAAAATGCCCTCTGATCAAGTCACATTAACGAACTTAGAAAGGTACCACATCTAAAAGAAGCCTTTTATACACACATCTCCAATTGAAAACTCCTGGAACAAGCAACAGGGCAAAGCACAGAAGATCACAGGACAGAGTTCCTACTCTATTAAAATTCCCCGCCTTTTCCTTTTCCTTTTTAAATATATATATACTGGGTTTTGGGGGGAAGCAGAAGGACTAGGACAAGGTGAACACATCATTTTAACTGTCATTCAAATATCAATCTAACGGCTATTCCATAAAAGAGAGGGAACCAAAGACACCACTAACCACTTTTTGAACAAGATTTAAAACCCCATCATCTGGGCATGGTTTTCCCTCCTAAATATTGTTCAAGAAAAACAGCCAAAACCCCTCATCAACTGCCTACCAGTGAGCTACAGAACTGAGCTTCCTCCATCTCCAACCAGACCATGAACAACCCAGGTTACGAGTGCAACATCTTCAACGGTGCTTCTTCGAAGGGGGCTTTTCACTGTCATCTTCATCGTCATCACCATCACTATCCTCGGAATCAATATCGATGTCTGCATCATCTCTCTTCCTCTT
The DNA here is from genome assembly GCA_900322385.1 of Pharnaceum exiguum. Taxonomy (NCBI): domain Eukaryota; kingdom Viridiplantae; phylum Streptophyta; class Magnoliopsida; order Caryophyllales; family Molluginaceae; genus Pharnaceum; species Pharnaceum exiguum. The sequence continues at coordinate 13,395 of ONZK01002175.1, read as the reverse complement.
AGGTTGAGAAGAAGAAGGTGCCATTACCTGCCCCTCACCAAGGTCATCCTCATCATCTTCAACTTCCTCAACTTCATTACCAGGCTCCATGTCACTGTCCTCTCCATTATCAGCTGATGGCCCCACAGGTTGAACTAGGTACCCTTCTTCTCCATCTTCATCCTGCCATAGCAAATCACAACTAGAATAAGCTCAAAAAGTTCTAACCAGGAAACAGACAGATATATCATATAGATATTCCAGATACCCAGAGTGACATCCAACAATAGGAACACTCGAACATCAAAGTAGCTCCAAAAAACAGAACTTTAAAAGAAAATTTGTAAAACAGACAAGAAATCATATTAGCAACTAATAAGATGAAAACATATGCCAATCACAGAAAACAGGACATCAACAGCAACACACAGAACCTGCATCAATCAATCTGCAAAAAAATCCCAATCAAACAAACAGAAATAAAGCACAGAAACGAAAAGCAGACTAGGCCAAAAACCAACAAACAAACACTGCAATTAAAAAATAAAAAACAGCTAGGTCAAGCACCTCATTTGCAAAAATCACTCAAATTCAATACATACACCAGAAGGCAAAAACAAGAAAAGAAACTGACAGCAAAAACCAATCCAGAAGTAAAATGCTAAAACAGGTTTTAACTCTACAACACATGTCTCCAAGACCACAGAACACAAAAGAAAGATACTTGACAAAAAAGATACAAACACTGAAGTTTTTCCACATAAAGCATGCTAAAATCCTCATCAATTAGCATGTCCTATCACACAGATTATGAGCCACGCAGTAGTGCCCTACTTGGAGACAAATTTACAAGATAATCAGCAGCTGAAGCATATACAGCTACAAATTACAAAACTCAACAAACTCAAGCTAATTACAGGGGAAATCCAATGAAATTGAAAAGCCAAAATGCAGATAAGCCAGAAAATGATATTGACCGTATTACAAACATGTCATCATTCAAATATTGGAGCCCATATCCTCATACGCAGCAACAGACAAACGGAAATGAGATGAAAACATACATCATCCAGTAAATCAGTCGACAAAAGGAACATGCTAATAACTACCGAAGTCTAGCACACTTTTCATGTGAACATGCCAAGGTAATGCCAAGCTAACAAGGTAGTGGGATTAAGACTAAAACACTACTATATTTATTGGTGAGACGCAAGTTTATCACTGTGATAATCATGCTCCAAATAAAGTTTAACAAAGCAAAATCATAACAACTATATTCATACTTTCAAAGACTAAAATCCAAGGAACATGTTGTCAATTTCTTCATCCAACAAATCTTCAATTAACTGACCAAACACCGCAACCAAGAATGGCCACAGACACAGTCAATGAAAACACTAGTTTACTTATTTCTCAATTCATAGTGATTATACAAAAAATCAACACGAGGACATTTTTACACAGCAAAATGACAGTTGCAAGCAGAATTAGCACAAAAAGATCAATTTTCACACAAAAAACTACCAAAAACACAACAAAGCCTCAACTGGAACTCAAAATAAACAACCAAACACAACATACTAACGCATCAAAATACACACAACTAGCACAACAATCAATTCAAACATCAAGTAAAATACTCAATGAAGCTGAAAACTAGGGTTAGTAAATCATATTTATACCTCCTCTTCCTCATCCCCCACATCATCCTCATCATCATCAGACTCACCCTCACCATCACCTTCAACATCTTCCTCCTCATTCCCAATCTCCTCTTCCCCAGTCTCACCATCATCATCTTCATCATCCTCATCCTCCCCTTGCTCATGCCCATCAATCTCACCATCAGTACTCATCAACCTCCCTGTACTCTCGGGCTCATCCAAATCCCCATCTCCATCCCCTTCCCCATCACCCTCATCATTATCAACTTCCTCAACCTCATCATCTTCATCATCGCCATCCTCGTCATCATCCTCTTCCTCAAACTCATCATCCTCCTCATCACTACTACTATCTCCCACATCATGCACTTCCACCACTTCCTCATCATCATCCTCATCCTCGTCTATTTCCTCCACCTCATCTTCCTCCTCCTCTCCCTCTCCTTCTCCCCCTCCCCCCGCCACCTCCACTCTAAACCCATTTTCCCTCCTCAACCTCTCACTCTCCTCCTCATCCGCCTCACTCTCATCTTCATCAACATCCACAACCCCGTCCACTCTCCCATTCCCGTTCCCATTACTCATCCCTCCTCTCTCACTCCTCTCCTCCCCTTCCCCCTCTCCATCCACCTCCCCGCTCCCGGGATCATCTTCCTCATCCTCCTCCTCCTCTCCTTCCTCATCATCCCCCTCCTCCTCCTCCTCATCGTCGCTCTCGGGCCTCTCACACCCATCAACATCAACCTTATCCAAATACTTCAACCCCTTAATCAACCCAAAAACCCTAGCCCTGTAATCCTTCACTCTCGTAACCGGACACTCGTACAAATCAAGACTAACAATCCTCATCATCTCAGCAAGGGGTGCCAGATCCTCAACAGACTGAATCCTATTATTAGACAAATCCAAATCCCTCAAACTCTCAAGCCCAGCACGGCCCAAATGCTCAAGCCCACCAGATATCCTGTTGTCTGATAATATCAGCTTTTGTAGCTTCCTCAGCCTCGGGAAGTGTTCCAGTGATGACACCCCTATGTTCGCTATTGATAGCTGCTGTAAATTCTCAAACCTTTCTAGTATGTTCGCTGCTGGTAATCTCCCGTGTATACACTTGACGGCTCCGTCTAGTGTTAACGTCTTTACCTCTTTTATGTCCGTTACTCCCTCTAACGCCGTCTCCACCGCCCTCTCCCAGATCTCGTCCATTTTATATTTCTTTTCCTTTTCTTTTTTTATATTATTATTATTATTCACTCACTTTTTTTTCTAATGATTAATAAAAAAAATAATTTATTTATTTTTGTTTGGTTTGGTTTGGTTTTTTCTCTCTCTAGAAAGTGTGGGTTTTTTTTTCTGTTTTGATTCTCTCTCTAGATAAACCTCTGAAGAGGAGAGAGAGAGGGATGCGGGTGGGTCGCTCGGGTTAGGGTTGAGGGAAAAGAGGTGTTTTGGAGGTGGGGCGTGGAGGAATGAGAGACGTTGGATAAAGAAAGGACGGATTGATGACGTGGAGGAATGGACGGTTGGGATTGAAGGATGGTGTGTTTGTTTGCAACAGGAGAGAGAGAGTAGTACGCGTTTGTGAGTTACTGAGTTTTTGTTGTGAGGGGTGTTTTGGTTTGATTGTGTGAATGAATTGAGTTGGGGAAAGGAAACAAATAAATATCGGGGGGAAGTTTTGATTTTTTACGTTTTTGGGGTTGGTTTTGGAGGGAATTACGTGATTGCCACTGATGTAATGTTGTTGTTGTTTGGATGGGTGGGATTTCGTAGGGATTGTTTGGTTGGTGGGTGAGTGAGATGACGACTACTACTAGTGGGGAAATGTTTTGGAAGTCATTGTTTGGCTTCGTTACTTCTTCCGATTCATTCATGTTTCTTTTACTTTTGTTTAGTGTTTTTTTTTTGTGTAAAATAAAAAGCTGACAGAAAAAAGGTAGGAAAGCTCAACAACCTTCTTTCATGCAGGAATGCAGTTCTACTAACATAATTTCATTTTCTTTAATTTCTTTTTGTGATCGTTTTCTTTGATTTCTGTAGTTGTAGGGGTATTACGTAGATGGTGATGAACTGATAATCCATTGTTAGACTAACTCATAAATTAAATGGTTAATGACGGGAATCGAGAATAGAATGCCAATCAAGTTAAAATAACCAAAGTTAAAATAACCGCTCATTCTAGAATGTATATTCAACATTTTCCCATTACCAAATTCAATATTAATCCACTACAACTAATCTAGTATTTTTTTTCTTTCTGAGTTTATCTTAATCTTCTAATTTTGAGAACATTAGTTATATGATGCTAAAGGTCTGTTCTCGCCAACTTATAAAGACCGAAGTGAACGGAAAATAACTTAAGTGAAATTAACTTAATTTTTTACTTAATTGTTTTAACACACATTTACTTATTAAAACCCTATCAATATTAACCTTTTATGTAACTACTCAGTGATACCTTTTACAATAGTACAAAGAATTGCAAATGAAAATCGATGTCACCATTTATTACGATCGAAAGAAAGGAGATGAATTGAATTGAAAGTAACTGAACTAAATTGAAGTTTTTAGAAGTTTGGGAGAACATGCCCATAGTATTCTAGAGGTCTTGTATGAGAGTAAATATGAGCAATTAGGAGTTAGTAGCTTGCAATTAGCTAGTGGGTAATACTCAAAAGTGGATACCGTAGGATGCCTTTCTTTTAAATTGAACGCAGTATAGTACGAGTAGTACACTAGAGCATTGCTTCAACATGATAAATGGATCCCCTAAAAAAACATGATAAATGGATACTCCATGGCCTCAGCCCTTGTCGGAATGGCCAATGTGTTGACAGCTGAAAGTTTCCCGACTGAGGGCTTTGATGCTATCATGCTGTTTGATGCGGAAAAAAACCCGGACTCTTCAGTTTGCCTTGAGTACCCGTGTCCGATACTCTGACCTCGGCATGATACTTCATTTTAGCCTAAAAGTTCTGAAAAATGGCTGAGCCGGACATGTCGGACACTTGGGCACGTACCCATGACGGATACTTCTAGCCGATTGTGGACAACTTTAGCAATTTCTTAGTTTCTTACTAGGACATGTCAGCCCCACTACTCCAGTCCCCAGACCTGTTGAATGTAGAGAACTAAGAAGTACAAAAAAAAAAAAACTTGCTCATGGAAGTTGGACTCAACATTTCTTTTCATAAGCACAATGAAGACAATTCATTGCTCACTCTTGTACAACAAGAAGCCAGGACTTAGAAACAGACATCTCACTGACTACAGTACAAGATAGCGTATAATTATCTTTTGCTACCAGGAACCGAACCTTTGCCTTCATGGTGTCTTCCAGGTTCCTTCAGCTCTGACAAACCCCCAGTTGTCTGGAGTTGCATTGGCTGTGAAATTTTCACATGAGGTGCAGAGCCAGATGTATGTAGAAGGTGTGCCCTAGAGCTTGAGCCCAAAACTTGAGCAGCAACAAATGGATTAGGCCTTGTTGAACCTACTCTTTGCTCGGATTCTTGACTACTAGGGCTGGACTTCTTCACAGCATTTCCTGCATTCTGATTGTCTCCACCAATCTTTACGACGATACTCCCAAATGCTAGCCCAGGATTCCAGGAGGTTGATCCTTTATTTGACACTGGTGCACTGCCTTTACCGTCTGCCTCTCCTCTGCCTCTGTCCTGATGAGATATCTCTGGCACCTGATTAGTTTTCTGTGGCTTAGATTCAGGCTGCTTCTCCCGATCCAAGGGCTGCTTCTCCCGATCCAAGGGCTGCTTCTCCCGATCCGAAGCAGCAGTTTCTGGTGGATCCACTCTAGGGGCCATGGAACGACCAGAGGTTATTGTTGTTGTTGGAAAAGCCTTTTCTGGAGGTACAACAGGCGTATAATTAGATGGCAGCAGATCGTCCCAGTTCTCAAGGAGCTCCTTATAGACCTTTCTAAGTGTGACCTCAGTAAGCCCCGTCACCTTACATATCTCAGCCTGTGTCTTGCGGCTGTCCTCCAACTGACAGGCCAAGTAAATAGCAGCAGCTGATATGCTTATGGGGTTTCTACGCGTGCAGAAACATTTGTTCATCACTACTTCTCCAATATGAGTCGCGAGTTCCTATCAAAAAGTACACCAGTTACTTACGCATACTCCTGACAACATTAGCCAATATTGGAAAACACAACTATCAATCTCTGCAGCACTACTTAGCCTGTTTCAATTCGCGCACCAGTAAATCCCTCTCATTCAAAGGATACCGAAGCCAAAACTAAGACACACCGATACAACTGTCACAATGAAACATCAAGTATTTGCAGTCCACACCAACGAAAACGCTTTTAATGATCAACTTACCTGAGCAGGTTTGTTAAGCTGCAGAAGGTTACAAAATCTCGGCATATGTACAGCAATGGAATTGCTATTAATAGGCTGACTGAGTTGCAAAGCTTCTCCTAGTATCTTTATGTACTTTCCAATTTCCTTCTGCGGCAAATTCGCTGCAATCGAAATCTCCTGCATTCATATTGTACAACCACAAATCAAACTCACCTTTCACTTTATCTCATACCACCCTCTTCACTCACTAATCACTCCTATACCAAACACAACTTCCAATTCTTCCAATTTCCTCCAATACTCCAATTACAATATTACCCCCATCAACTAAACACCACATCCAGCCTTTCAGCTAGCTAATTTGGCCAATTCAATTCAATTCAATTAAATAACACTGTTACCCAATCATAATTTTGTAAGCCTAATGATATAAACACAAGACATTTTCCCTTTCCTTTTTTTGTTCTCCGGCGTAAATAATTAAATTACACAATATTTACCAAAACATATCAAATAGTCCCTCCGTCCAAAATTAATCGTCCACTTAAAAATTACGCGCAGTCAAAAAAAGCCGAAAAAAAAAGAGAATTGACCTGGAGAGTGCGGGGCTCCTGGGCCTCGCGAATAGCCTGAACAAGGCAAGCAGTGGCAAGAGCTTCAACACTACGATTCCTAAGACAAGTGGCCGAAGAACAATCTCTAAAAAGCTCAAAAGCATGGTCAGAGATATCACACTCAAGTCTCAAAATCGAGGCAACATCAATAATCTGCAAATACGCCCTCAAATTATCAACCACAACTCCCGAGGAAGTCGAGTTTCCGATATTACCCTCGAGGGCGCGTTCCATTTCAGCCAAGTGGCCAGAAAAGGAGAGTGAGGAGAGCGCGTGGAGAGGGGAGTTGGATAGGGAGAAGGTTGAGAAGGTTGTAATGAACCCGGTTTGGTGGAACGGGTCGGGGGATTGGGATGGTGGGGATGGGGAAGGTTGTAGTGGTGGCGTTGGGAGGTCGGAGAGAGAAAGGAATAGAGGGGTGTCGTGGGAAATGAGGTTGAAGAAATGATGGGTTTGGGTTTGGCGTTCTTCGATGACGCGGCAGCAGGATGTGCACTCGGTTATGTGGCGTCCTGTTGTTGTGCTTGTTGTGCATCGTGATTGGGTTTGGGGTTGGGTTGTGGTTGTGTTTGTGGATGTTGTGCAGTATGGGCACTTCATTTTTGGGAGCAACTATTTGGGGTTTGGGTGGTGGTGTTGGTTGTGGTCGGGGTTTTGCTTTCAGTGTTCCTTTTTTTTCTCTTTTTTTGTTGAAGGTTTTGCTTTCACTGACTCTACTAGTAAACTACTCGTTGACTTCGACGAGTGTTCATTTTCTTCTTTCAATTGGATGATCTCTTCCTAATTAGGTCAAGAGCCTATAAAGTTGAGAACAATATCTTTACTCTTTCATCTTTATGTGATTAATGTGACTATAGACTATATCAAAATGAATACACAACTTTTCAGTTCTTACTATTTCAATGAAATTATTGGAATTCAATCTCGGAAACAAACTCTCTCTATTTTTAAATAGGGGTAAAATTGTGTACCCCTGAGCACCCTATCAAGTGGTGATTTACACTCGGTCGTTGTTGTAATTCGATTTTCTGTTCTTGTTTTTTACAGCTCATTCCTAGGTATAAAGCATTCCCCCCCCCCCTCTTTTTTTTTCTTAGTCATTCTTATTTTAATTGTCAACACAGTCAATTAGTACCAAAAAAAGGTGGACTCTCAATAATACCCTTAGAGACTCACGTGCAACGGTGCAAGTCACATGGTCGTTGTTTGCACACCTATAAAACTATAAACCAACTACTTACGACTTAGAGAAAAAAAGGGAAAATGAAATAAACACCCTCCCCTCTCGCCCCACAACATTTCCCGCCAAATAGCCCAAAATTGTTTGCCCTCCAATTAATTCACCAATTCATCCCAATCCCCCTCCACTTTACTTCTCTACCATTGATCTTCCATATCCATTCCTTCAACAAGTATGTTTACTCTTTACCCTCCCTTTTCCCTGAATTTTGTCTCTAATTTAGTACACTTTTTTAATTTAAATTTTTTTCCTCACTAATGTCCACATCAAGCTCTTCCTCCAATCTCCCCACTCATTGTCATTATGGTGATTCAATTAATCATTGTAAACAGCTTGAACAGACATAAATCTAGGGAGAACTTCCTTACTTGATCAAATTGTAATCATAATACTAGACTTCGTAAATGCAAAAAAAATCAGGAGGGTTGATCGGAGGATCTACATGCAACTTAAAAGACAACTAGCTATTGGGTTCATGAGAAGAAAATAGTGTGGAAGATTGAGGTGAACAACGGGCTTCTTAGGCAAAGACAAAGAAAATATAATGAGATTGGAGTGTTGAAAGAGCAATTAGGTGAGTTTGAGAATTAGGAAATGATAGAGAAATAGGTAGAGTGAGAAAATGAGGGTGACTTGAAGAAGAAATAAGGTAGGTTGAAAGATCTAGGTTATAGAGGGAGTGAAAGGGAACACAAAGATTGGGATTTTAGGGATTTTTTTTTTAAGTTGTATGTAGTGGATTGAGTGTTTTTGGTGTGGAACAATGACCATGTGCCTTGCACGTGAATTTTTGAAGAGTATTTTTAGAAGTTCACCTACATTGGTATTAATTGACCTTGTTTACCGGCTTAATAGATAATTCAGTACAAAAAAAGTTTAATAGGTAGTTCAGTACAAAATATGAGTTTGAAATGATAGTTTCGTACAAAAGAATTTTTTTTCTATTTTATATGTCTTACAAGATTATTTCTCAAGTCGATGTATGCGTTTTTCCCCTTCTGGATCAGGTGATACCGACAGCTGTTTGGTAGGGGGATTAGTGGGATGGGATCGGGATTGTAATCCCATTTTTAACTAATCCCATTTTTTGTTAGAGGAATGAGGATGAAGATTATTTGGCTCATAATCTCTACATTTCTATCATATGGAGGGGTATGTATTATGAGGTGATTATTTGTACTTGTATTTTCTTTATCTCTATCCCACATCTTTACCATTATATAAAACAGGGTACATCAACTAGGTTAAATCATAGAAAACCGTACCTTTTAATAAAAAAAGAATTTAAAAAAAAAAGATAAAATCGTTATATTGGTAATATTGCTCAAACATAAATGAAGACTAACATCTAAATAAATAAATATTGTTACAATAATTTCTTTGTAACTTTTTATTCAACCCACCCCGTGCGATGCATGGGTTTCAAATTAATAACAAATAATTCTGTATCACTCCTTTAATTCCAATCCCTTTTAACTAATCTCAAATTCTCAATCACATTAAGCTAAAGGCCTAAAGGGTCAATTCTCATTGGAGCGAATGCATATTATACTTTCCGCTTCACCATCGCCATTCACTCGGCCCATTATTACCCAGAAGATGTACCAACCCAATAACAGAACAGGCCAGTAACTTGTGTCCTCGTACCATTTTTATTTACTTTTTTTAATGACCATTTTGCCCTCTGCCAATCCTAATTATCAGGTGTTTCCTCTTTTGTCTTTCCTTCACTTGTCTTCCGTCTCACTCATTCTTTCACTCACAGCAAACCCTCCCTCGGAAAACTACTGAAAACCTCCAAGCTTCAAGCTTTACAGGTAAAGTACCACTACCCTTTGCTTCTTATAATGAAGTTGACTCAATTATTCAGTGCAGTATTTCTTTGATAAGTTTATGTGACCCCATTTCTACATTTCCCCGCATTCTAATTTTTAAGCTGCGCTTCTCCATTGCTTACCAACATTTTGTAAAAAAGTAAGAATTTCCTTATGTTTCATCTGTATTGAATTGCTTGTTGGAAATTTTATAAGTTGTGATTTAAAAATTATATTTTGGACCTATTGTATTAATTGTTTGATGCCCAATTTTATCTTATGGTGAGTTTACTCGCACCGGGCTCTAGCAATTTAGTACACTAAGTCCTACTCTTATTTAACTTATTTACTTATATATATTTCCTATCTTTATATATTTACTAGATTTTAAACCCGTGCGATGCACGGGAATCCATAATTTACTCTCTATATATTCTACTATGTTGTGTATGGATTATAAATTTCAGCAAAGTAGACATATTTTGATACTAAACATAATATGTTGAAAAAAAAAAACCTTCGTCATTTTTATGTTAATGGTTTTTAGGTCTTTATTATAATTTTATTAGGTTTACAAAAGTTTGAGTAATACAATTTAGAAACTGTGTATGTAGACTTCTTTATTTTAAGTGGTGTTGTGGGTAGTCAATACTTCAATGCAACAATGCATTTAGGGTCAATCTCATAAACAACCTCTCTATTTTCATAAACAGGGGTAATGTTACGTACATCTTAACCCCGAGTACTCCATTAAATGCGGATTACGCTCGGTTGTTGTTGTTGTTGTATGCAGAGTAATGTGCGTACTTATTTTCATCTTGAGAAGTAACGCACTTCAACAATTTTTTTCTTTTTGAGGACTAAAAAGTTGACTTTATTAATGCTCTTAAGTTGAAATCTTATAGAAAGTTGATTTTTGTTTGTTACACATGTTGAACTCTTACACATTTTTAATTGCATATCATGTATGCACTTTCTTTTAAGTTTGATTTTTTTATGTTTCCAATCATTGGTTATAAAAAGAGTGATTTATTTTTAAGTTGTGAACTTCTTTAATTTACTTTCTATGTTATAGAAAAAACTATTTCATGAAAAGTTAAATTAAAGTTGCATAACTTTCCTTTTAAAAATACGCTTAGGTGGCACAACGTACATTGAGGAAAAAGTTCCTCTTAAA
>ONZK01002174.1:53220-75104 GCA_900322385.1 Pharnaceum exiguum | reverse complement strand
AGATTTCAGCAATTGAGTATTTAACTTATACGACAGACATGGAAATAGATATAATAATTAGCAAACTGATCTGATGAAATTTTAATGATTAAAGGGACAAAAGCCTTTTTTTCTCTCACTATAATTGTAAAAAGAAAGAATCAAAAGCTAGCTGAGTATGCAGCAGAGAACACAATAATACGGAGTAGTAGCTTAATTATGACGCAATGTTGCAAACTTGCAATGGGGTTGTCAAGTATTTTAATCAATCAAGTATTAGCTTAATTATAATTGTATTGTACGTTTATTGATCATTGCGACACTTACTCGGTATGAAACAAACAAAACATCAATCAATGGTTCAGGACTGCAATACTCTTATACTCTTAAATTAAAAAACGAAGAACCATAGAATTTAGAACCAAATTAACACACATAAGAAACTAATATCACTTAGTGCTAGTAATTTCGTAGCACTAATTAGTTCTCAAAAAAAATAAAAATCGTAGCACTAATTCAACTATTATTCTCTGACATGACTACTTGAGTTCTTTCAACACCCTCTCAACCAATCTATTCAGATTACTTTGAGGTATGCCTTCGGTGACCACCCTGCTAGCCTTACAGCTCGCCAAAATATCCCTCTTGAGTGTTTCAAAGTCCACAGGTGAGCACACGTTTTTCACCAAGACATAATCCTCAGCGAACTTTAAAATTTGATTCTCTCTTCTTATGAGTTCAGCCTTTGAGAGGAATTTATCATGGTCTACGAAAACATCGACCTTTATATCTAGTTGGAGATGACACGAGCCCTCAGCTTGCCCCGCCTCGTCTGACCCCAACGTCGACCGAGCAGCATCTAGGACAAGTCGGACGAGTACTTCATGGTCCTGCAAGGCTATTATTACTCCATCTGTTGGGTTAGTCGTATTAGCCTGCCAATGTAGTTTGTCCAATTTGCAGGGGAGGGATGACTTAACTTGTGTGATCATGCAGGATACGGCATCCCATGAGCCAGACGTAGGGCTTACCTCTCCAGACTTAAGATCGCTCTTGCTTAAAGTACAGAAGTGTTTTTGCTTTTCTTGTACTTGGAGATACTTGTCATTGTTATCAGGAGCAAGTAAATTCGATGATGTGATTTTTCTTCGATAGTTGACCTTCATATTTGATACTATAATCAATGAGTCTTCACAGGTTGGCATGCCAGTTGAGGAAATTTGGGTGATTGGCCATGCAACCACCCTTATGCAATTTTCTTCATTAGCTGCCATGAGCAAGTTGGTTATTTCTTTTTCACAACTGATCAATAGTGGTGACCTTTTTTGTTTTTGAAGGGACTGAATAATTATTATATAGCATTATTGTTATATATACATGCAATCTAGTGTTGTTTCCGACTATAAATCTATTACTTGTAGGAAAGGAAAAGGAATGTAATTATTTGTCTTTAACATACATTAGATTTCTTATGAGTATGGGAAATCTTTTTGTCGGACAAAAAAAAAGAAAGTCCGACTGTTTACCAAAAAAAAGAGGAGTGCCTTTTTCTGGTTTTAAATAACTTCTTGCCATTTTAACTTTGTGCTGGATTCATCAAAAAAACTTGTGCTGGAGCGCAATGCTAAGTCCAAGCCCAGCAGCAAAACTAGTAGTGACAAATAAAATTGTCAAAATACAAACCCAGCCTAAAATACAATAACTAAAATTCCCCAAAACGCTCTAGCCTCTCACTGTTAGTTCCCGTATCTCGCATCTCCTACTCAAGATGTTGTTAATTCGGCTGATTTTGATTATAATTTTCATTTTATTATAAAAAAATTGTGTGGACCTGTTTGAGATATGAAGTGCAACGACTGAAAGATGAAGAGTGTATGTTGTTCGTTTAGTGAGTTGAGCCGAGAAATTTAAAACTGAACTAAATTCAGTTGAACAAAACAAGGCTTAAGAAACCGTTAAAAACTCAAGACTTCTTATGTTGTGCAACCAAAAATTCGGCCGCCAATTTACTCTCTGCTTGTAGTTAAAAACTTTTTATGAGAAATAAAATTATAATGTTAATTTTGGAATATAATTTATGGCGAGCAAATTGTAAACTAATAACAATGATTTGATTTTTTTTAAACAGTCTATCTTAAGAACATGCCTAAATGGGGGTACTAGAACTGAATTTCTCTGTCACCAAAATCTAATGACTATGTCAAACAAATCGAAAGTTGTCATATATATTTGTACTAAAATTAAGAGGATCAACTCTGCAAGAAAAGTGGAAGGAAAAGAGATTACAGAATAGCCTTGTTTGTAGGAAGAGACCAGTGGAAGACTCCTAGCCTTCTATCTATCATGGCATCGACCTTCTGTTGCAAATTTTGCCTCTCCCTCGTTTGAAATCTTTGAAACCGGGCCTTCTTCCACCAGGTCTTTTTCTTTTCTTTTCTTTTTTGCAACATTACATTCCATTCACGTAAGAATTAATTTAATTTTTTTAAAGAAGTAAAATACAATAACTAGCTGTATGTAACATCCCTTTTTTTATCACAAAGATGTACATAGGAATATAGGATCGATCTAATGGGTGTGTATGAACAACAATAGAAAATTACACGAGTGAGAACTCATAGCCATCTTGTCATAGATAGATAAGTTGTACATATATGGAGCTTTTCATTTAAGTTGGTTATGTACATTCTTATATTTTCTCCTTGTCCTTGCATGTATGGTTTATAGGCTCCTACAAAGTACCAAAGGTGAGCAACCGGGGGAAGGCCTTGGGTGAGGTTTCCATCAGGCCACCAAGTATTGTTTATAAAAGAAAGCCCCGGGAGGTTTAAATGGCAGACGACGATTCACCTTCACCAAACCAATCACCACCTCAAGAATCATCACCAACACCTCCCTCTTCAGACTCATCATCGTCTTCACCACCTCCCTCGGATCAATCTTCATCACCATCTCCCCCATCTCCACCTCCATCTGGAGGTAACAACGAGGGTAACAATGATGGGAATGCTTCTTCTTCCCCACCACCCCAAAATAGCTCACCTGATGGGGGTACACCACCCTCGTCTCCACCACCTCCTACTCCATCAGACCAATCGCAGCCACCGCCTTCGGGCGATAATAATGGTGGCGGGAGCTCACCAAATCCACAAACACCTCCATCGGGGGGTTCGAGCACACCATCAGTACCTGGAGGAGGGGGTCAGCAACAAGTTCCTAGCCCACCAGGGGCACACAACACACCAAATGTGAATTCTCCCCCAGGACTACCACACCAATCTACACCCTTCACGGATGGCTCAAGTTTGTCGCCACAAGGAGCTCCTGCTTCGTCGTCTTCCACGAGTAACTTGGCACCTATTGTAGGCGGAGTGGTAGGCGTTGGGGTCGTAGTGGTGTTGTTGTGCATTATTTGCACTATGTGTATGAGAAAGAAGAAGAGGAAGCAACCAGGTGGTGGCATGCCTCCTTATGGGTGGGAAAGTGGCCCAAATACTCAAGGTACGTTTAAAATGCACTATGTATGTACATACCCTTCAATTAATCATTTGCATTCTATATATGCCATGTACCTCGTGAAGTCGTGACATAAATCAGCAGTGAATTTATATGAGAGGCTTAAAGGCCTACCATAAGGTCAAAGAGAACTCGACGGCTACATTTCTATATCGTTTATTCGTTGGATAGATTGCTAGCTCTAAAATGCCTCGCTTACTCTTTGAAAATTAGAGGTTGAATCTTGGGCTTGCTCTTGATTCCTCTTTGATAAGATCAGCATTAATTATAAATAAATTGAGAATTTGAGAGGGTAGATCTAAATTGGAGGACATGAAAAGGGTGGTGACTTGCATTCATAATTTAATAACTCTTGCAAACTTTCTGTTGTGGTAATCTAAGAGTGGTGACACACAGGTAATCCAGGTAATGCAAGTAATCAGTACTGGCAATCATCTCCCCAAGATCATGCCGTCAGGATTCCTCCAGCTTCCGGTGGTTGGCCACCACCAGCGCATGACAGTGGTCCTCATCATTCCAGCGGCCCAACTAATGTGACGATGTCACCTTTGGAACCTTCACCAAGCCTTACCTTGGGATTTAACAAGAGCACCTTCTCCTACGAAGAGCTAGCCACGGCCACAAACGGGTTTGATAAGTCAAGAATGTTAGGGCAAGGTGGGTTTGGCTATGTGCACAAGGGTTTGCTACCTAATGGAAAAGAGATTGCAGTGAAGAGCCTCAAGACTGGTAGTGGACAAGGAGAGCGAGAGTTTCAGGCTGAAGTTGAGATTATTAGTCGCGTTCATCATCGCCATCTTGTGTCATTGGTGGGTTATTGCATTGCCGGTGGGCAACGCATGTTGGTGTACGAATTTGTGCCTAATGACACCTTGGAACATCATCTCCATAGTAAGTTCTGTATCAATTTGATCTTCGTAGTATCTCATTATTGAATTCATATACTAACATATGTAAGACTGTAAAATCGAATTTTGATCACCAGAAAAAGGTGATCCGCCGTTGGATTTCTCAACTAGGCTTCGCATTGCTCTTGGATCAGCCAAAGGACTCGCCTATCTTCATGAAGATTGTACGTTCTCAATTCCTTAGAAAACAAAATTTCTAAGATATAATCATTCTGATCTCTAATAACGAATCTCTCGATCTCTTATATTTGCTCTACGTAGGTCATCCAAGGATTATTCATCGGGACATCAAAGCCTCTAATATCCTGTTGGACGAAAATTATGAGGCCATGGTACAATCTTTCAAGTCCAAATTAAACTATGTCATTCTTATCCTGAAATAACAAATGTCATCCTTAATTCTTCTTAGTACATTTCTTCAGCTATCTAGCTAGTCTTTTCTCAATATCTCATTGGATCGGTATTATGTACTTGTTCTAGGTTGCTGACTTTGGATTGGCTAAGCTTACCACTGATACGAATACTCACGTCTCTACTCGTGTGATGGGAACATTTGGGTGCGTATTAGTGTCTTACACGCTCATATTAACATTTTGCCTTGAAATTTACAAGTATTCTCACAAGTAGTTAACATCACAAGTAAACAAACTTCATAAATTGGAGAATTACCATGAGAAAGGGTATCCAAATTTTTCCCTGTAAAAAAGAGTACAGTTAGTAAATTGACAATTTGTTTTGGTGATGGTGGGCGTTGTATAGAGTTAGAAACCTTTATACAAAGGCAATGTTAAAAAAAAATGTTGCAAGCTTGTAATGCAGCCAACTAATTAATTAAATTGAAAAAATTCTGTTCAAGTAGGTTTATGTCATTATGTGCCTTCCTATCTTTTGCCAGGTATCTAGCTCCAGAGTATGCTTCAAGTGGAAAACTTACAGAAAAGTCCGATGTTTTCTCATATGGTGTGATGCTCTTGGAGCTCATAACAGGACGAAGACCAGTTGACCCTAACATGAAATACATGGAAGACAGCTTGGTGGATTGGGTATAGAATCTATTTTCTCAACACTATTTGGGTTTTAATCTAGTATTCATTGTTCATATCACTGTATATATAATTTGCATACTTGCTTACAATTTCCTTTCTTCAATGATACCTTTTCAGTCAAGGCCACTCCTTGCAAAAGCACTGGAAACAGGCAATTATGATGAGCTAGCTGATCCACAAATGGAGAGGAACTATAATCATCATGAAATGCAACGAATGGTAGCTTGTGCAGCTGCTTCAATTCGTCATTCTGCTAAAAAACGGCCTAAGATGAGCCAGGTAATTCAATTCGTGATTCGTCATTTTGCTAGTCGGTAAAACTATATATTATACACTAAGGAATGTTCATACGATAAATAAGAGTCATGTCCTTTAATATTCATCTTGTTCTTTTCCCTTTCAATTTAACTTATTTTAATCAATGTTATTTTGTGTCCTTTTGTAAATTCAACTACTAGTTTTTAGTCTATTTCAGTTCCACTTGATCATGATCGAAGTTATAAATTCATCAAAAACAAACACATTTTACTTTGAATTGTGATAATTTGATATACGTGTAGATTGTTCGAGCTTTGGAAGGGGATGTATCATTGGAAGACTTAAACGAAGGAGCAAAACCAGGACAAACATTAAACTCATCAGACGGGGGTTCAGATTATGACTCTCGCCAGTATAGTGTGGACCTCAAGAAATTTAGGCAAATGGCATTTGCAACTCAAGATTTTGCAAGCAGTGAGTATGGAGGAACCACAAGTGAATACGGGTTAAATCCATCCACAAGCTCAAGCGACAACTCAAGAGAGGTAAATAGCAAACGTCTCCCTTAAATACTTGTTCCTACTAGGGAACTGCAGTTTGGATCGTTTCTAGTAATGAATTATCCAGTACTGGAGGGTCTGATGGGCAGATTTTAACACACAAAAAAGTACTCCTTCTCTATCTCCAGGATTCGGATTTTCTAGTTATTGGTGAAAATCCTTGATTGCCTGGGAACGACCTAACATTCATGATTTGAGAAATCCAGATAATTGTACACGTTCAAAATACGATAACCCTGGTTAATAGAGATTACTTTTAATGAATGGAATATATATGAAATATTCTGAAATTGTCTACAATTTTTTTAAAAAGTATACATATTTGGATGTGGGTGGAAATTCTTGTACAAATTTTTCGTGTCCTTTTTGTCTAGATCTATATACCTCATTTGTATACTGTAAAGTAGGTGTAATACACTATTGTACACAACATTTTCAAATTCAAAGAAAGAAAATAACAATATTGGAGTATTAAGTATTTTCAGTATACTGTGAAAAATTCATCACAGACATTGTAATGAAGGCCCTGTTTGGTAGCAATCTACTATCTGCTGTTTTAGCATACCTTGTCTTCATCTGTCTCATATCAATCTGCTAATTTTGTCATCTTCTCTATCACATCAATCTGCTATCTGATAATTACCCGAACATGACCGAAGTTTTTTTATTATTTTGTCTAACGCAATGTATCAAATTATTCATTATGCTTTGATGAACTTCTCAACATACATTAAGCGTGATGATGTATTGTAAAACTAAAAAAATATTGATTGTACTACAAAAAAAAGGAATGAAAATTGTTCAACTAAACTGAATTTTAACTATAAGAGTTGAACAAAAGACGGTTCTAGTCCGATTCACGTTTTATTTAGAAGAAAAATATACAATTGAAGTAAAATTTGAGCTTAGGTGAATATAAAGGTTAGAAACTCGTAGAAACAAAATTAAAGTGAATAAACCATCACCTTATGAACAAAGTTAATTATTATAAGTCAATTATGCGGTATCTTTATTTAGGTATTTTTCTTTTTTACCACTTCACATATATTGACACTAATTAACTTCATATAAGTGCAAATTTATAATTGCAAAGATACATAATCAAAATATATATTTGTTTTTTTTTATTTTAAAAAATGCAAATAGGGAAAAAAACGGAATGGAATTGGGTCATTTGGACCGTCAATGTTCTTAATAAATACTGTACGCCATAAACGATCATTCAGGACTAGTACCACATCGATAGATCGATTACTAGTATATTGTGTTTTATTTTTGGCAAAGGACTGCAGACGAACAACCTTTTTTTATAAGTCTTGGGTATGGATACTTTAACGGTTAACTGGTTTTCTTTTTTTTATATTTAGTCCATTTTCTTAACTGACTGCTTAGCAACAACTTTATCGGGGGTGTTCGTTATACCGTTAGTAGCCTACCTTTTTTTTTTTTTTTGGCAAATTCGTAGCTTACTTAATACTCCGTATTAATTAGCCGGGAGATAAATGTTTTCCCGCAAAAGAGCGTACATGAGAGTTACACTCTCCTCAGAGATGCCTGATGCCTACAATAAGTCATTAACTAGAAGTTCATTACAAAAGAAGGGTGGTTCATTGGAGATGCAACTCCTCCCCTCAACCCTCGCGTGTTTTGCCAATGCATCTGCAACTTCGTTACCAGAACCCCTTCATGCCAAAGGACAATCTTCCTAGTAGTACCAAAGAGGCCATTCCGCAGTGCCCTACAATTAAAGAGTACATTTGTGAAGTTACTCACTGACATTTGGGAGCTGGTGACTGCTGCAATCGCGGTTATACAATCACTAGCAATGATAATCTGGTCAAAGTTAGACCCACATGCCCACTGTAGCGCCATTTCAATGGCTCTGAGCTCCCCTTGTAAAGGGTCACGAGCATAGATGAAGTCCTCCTGACCCATCACCCATATGCCATGGTTGTTCCTGACACAAAACCTATCCCAGTGTCCCCAGAGTTATGATCAAAGGATGCATCAGTGTTTATTTTTAGCCAGTTCTGTGGGGGTGTTTGCCATGGTTTGGGAGGTTTCACATTCAGGATGGGGGGCCTAGTGCTTGTAACAAAGAGCCAGGAATTGGAAATTACTGACTCAATGGCTAGCTGGGCTGGTTTTGGTTCCATACCCTAAAGTTTCTCCTCTTCCATATCTCCTATATAAGCATAGGAAAAAGGGTTGCCCAGGGGAGGCCATGGTAAACTTCTTTGCCCATGAGATTGAAGGCTAGCCATTCTTGTAGTGGTTGTTGGAAGAAAACAGTGGGCCTGAGCAAGGGCTGCCACATGCCTCGAGCTTTCTGGCAATCTCTTAGGATGTGGAAGGTATCCTCAATCCATATGTTACAGAAGGGGCATATGAAGCTGGTAGGGAATTTTCCTGAGGGTAGCCTACCTTTGTGCACAACTAGATATTCATGCGGCTAAATTCATAACAATTTCATACTCAACCAATCATTTTACCCATCAATACTTTCCATCACGCACAAAAAAATAACATACAATAATAATCTGACGTCCAAAGAAACCAAAATTAAAGAAAGATTTAAGTGAAAGGATATGGCTTCACGTGGAGAATTCTATTGCCATGGCTAAAAAGAGTAGGCGTACTACTAAAAGAAAACATGTCGTTTCCTCAAAAATGAAAAAAATAAGATGTTGTTCCGTCAAAAATGTAAGGACAAGTTATTGTTTATTCAAAAATCGCGTAATATAAATATATATATTACTCTATAATATATAATATATTTCAGTTCGTACAAGTGTCAGACTTAGTCTATTTATACTATTACGAGAAAGTCCAATAGTGTTTAAGCAAAGAAGAAGCTACTACTAAGAAATTTTTTGTTGTGGTGTTGGCGAAATAATCTCAATCACAAGTTAGTTGTAGGTTTCCTAACACATAAAAGAGGTTGTTGTACGGTCGGATTTAATATGAAAAAATGAACATATCATTCCTTTGTCCCCGTCAAACTTCGCAACACGAGGGGTAATCTAGAAACACGCACCAATTATGTTGTAGAAGCCGTCTCTACATCACCACCTAACATTTTTCATAGCCCCTGCAATGTTGGGTAAAGCCTCTAACGACGACTTCTACTCTAATTCGATACGTGTAGGAAATGTCGAAATGGGAATCTGTTTATTTTTCTTCCAAAATCTTGGTACCATTGTTTCAACTTTTTTAGATGACTCTACTGGTAGAGGGGATATTGATAATCTCTTCCGTGAAGGAAAAAATATCTCAACCACTCATAAAATGCTCATATTTTTTGAGAAAGCAAAATGCTCATATTGAAGATTTAATTCCCAAAATAAGGTTGGAGTAACAAATAATTTCCAATATAGTAACATTTAAAAATAATTCCCATTATGGTGTCCATCTCCAAACCTGATTTTCTTTTAAAAAATATTAATAATAATATTATGGTGGAAACCATAATGGGAATTATTTTTGAATTTAGCATTATTTATTGATCCAACCTTATTTTAAGAATTAACTCCATATTGAATGGATAAGAAATAGAAAAATTGATCTTAAAAAAAAATTAGAAAATTTGAAAGTATATTCATTTGACTGATGCTACAGACTGAATCAGGCCAGTCAATGTAAAACCGGATCAACGGACCAGAGACAACCGTATGATGCTTTGATAAAGGCCAGTCCAAAAATGCAAACCCAAAACTAAAAACGACCCATACGTTTATGTACACTTCCCAGGCTCCCAGCTAACATAACACCCAATGACACAATCGGATACTCTCGTATGCGTACTTTGTATAAAGTCCCCGGACTCACCAATATAACCAAACCAAAACCCCTCTCTCTCTCTCTTTTTCTTTCCAGCTCTTTCCAGTTCCCTCACAAATCCGATGCAGTATTTATCAACCATCATCAATCAATAAAAATCAAATCAAATCAACAAAACCCCTAAAACTCAAATCCTTGACCTGACGCCCATAAATAAATAAAAACAATGGGTGACTACAACGACGCGTTCCTCCGTAACCAAAACGCCGCCGTTCCAGGCCGCACCAAACCCCAGAACCGCTCCAATGTTCTCCAGCTCAAAGCGGTCTGTCGGTCTCTCCTTTTTATTTCATTTTTCCTTTTTCTTTTTCTCTCATCTATTTAATTTTATACTTACTTACATGAGAATAATAAATATAAAAAACATATATGCAGATGGGTCAGTCGCATCCAACTGGTCTTACTCCCAATTTACTCAAGCTTTTCGAGCCTCGTCCACCTCTCGAGTTTAAGCCACAGCCTGAGAAGAGGAAATGTCCACCCTATACGGGTCAGTCAGTGACTATTTATTTATTTATGTGTGTCTTGTTTTGTTGATGGGTTTTGTAAAATGTTTTTTTCTCCCCTATTTGTAGGTATGGCACAGTTTGTGAGTTTGTTTGCTGAGCCAGGGGAACCCGAGTATGCCCCGCCTGTGCCGGTTGCTGAATTGCCGGTATGTATACACGTTTAACTGTGCTTTGCTTTGCTTGGAGTTTTGTTTCTTGCTTAGAATTATCTCGTGTTGAGAGTGTTATGTTGTTAGAACTTCAGAATGAGGATTGCTGTTTGTGCGCGTGCGTGCGATGCCTGACATGATTCTGTAGCTAGGAAGTTAGAATAAGTGAAACGAGTTATGTAAGCTGATCCCGATAAGTTACTTTCGGAAGATGATGTGATAGAAAACATCTGTGTACGTAATGTGATATAGCGTGCACAATATATGAGCTTGGTGTACATCTAGGTCATCAGAGTGTTATATGCTTGGTGTAATTAAGAGTGATCAGTCTTTCTATGGAGTTCTGATTGATGTGCTCTTTTTGCGAGTGTAGTCCGAGAGAAGAGCTAGGATCCACAAGCTACGTCTGGAGAAGGGCGTTGCAAAGGCTGCTGAAGAACTGGAGAAATGTAATTTTCTGAAAATTTTCTTTAACTTGCTTAGTACTTCAGTTGATATTTATTTTCTTCAGTCGTATTGACATGTGTGTTCTTTTGGTGTAGATGATCCACATAATGATCCTGATGCAACTGCAGATCCATATAAGACGTTGTTCATTTCCAGGCTGGTGAGCCTTCTCTTCTCCCTGTGTTTGATTTGGAATTGCGGTCCTGTTGAAATTATTATGTATGATGTGTGAGGAGCTGAGTTTGTGAATATATTCACTTGCAGAGTTATGAGACTTCAGAGAGCAGACTAAAAAGGGAGTTTGAAACTTATGGTCCCATTAAGCGGGTAGGTATTCATAACCTTCCCCACCAGGGGATTAGGTTATGGGTTTTTTTCGTCGGTAAGAGGTTCCTATGTGTTCCTGAAATTGTTTACTCTTCTTTGTTGTCTCCCTTGACGATCTATATCTACAAAATCGGTAAACTTTTAAGTGTGAACTGTGAAGATCTTTCTCCATTTTCTTATAGAAAATATGATTTGAAAACTGTTCAAAATATGGCTTCTTGACAAACCATGTTGTGGTCTTTCTTTAGTGAAATCCTGTTTCTTTTTCTAAAATGTTAAATGCAATGATATTCTTTGAGCTTGTAGGAGATGCCCATTATTTTAAATATGGTTATAGGGTAATTTAGTGGTCACACAATGTTTCAGCTTATAGATTTTGTTTGTTTTAAAGAATCACGGTTCTTTTTGTACCATCTAAAAATTTTGTATGCAAAATGTTTTTGCTTTTAGTTTCTTTTGTTCTCAATGAAGGGGCATTCATATGAATAAGTAGTGTTTTTTATTTGTGTTCTTGTCGTTGAAGATTTGGACATGGGAAATAGGTTTGACCAAATGGGATCTTATTAGATGTGTCGACTGTTGGAGTTTTGGGTTTGACTGACTTCATATCTTTCAAGTGCTAATTTAGTATAGTTAATTTCTGTCAAGGTTAGTGTGAACTTGTGGGTCTACGCATCTTCCTTATGCTGGTAGCTACTTGATTGCTCAATGAAACAATTTGGTTAAATGAAGTAAGATTAAATCTGAAGGAAGTTATAAATTCATTATGTAAGCAGAATGCATTGATTACACACGGAAACAGGTATATGGGGTATTTCTTCTATTTCCCCGCTTTTGAGAAGTCGCACTCTGGATTTTTAGTACATTACCCTTGCCCCTTCTTCTTTCCTTTCACTACTTATTCTGCAAACAACAACCTTGCAAAGACACGTTTTGAGGTAAGCAGAGGTTGGGAGAGCTGACAGGTATAGCGGGTTTTTACCATATAAGAGATCTGGATTGGTATGTGCAATGCGTTGACGATTTCCCATCGTTTGAGTTCTGTTCTAGTCTTTGTAGTTATAGGGAAAAATTTGTAGCACTCTGTTAGTATAGGATCATTGGTTCATTGTCAAGAGAATACTGTGACAAGATGGTATATCCTGCCATAAGGTAAATTTAACTATCCATTTGGTACGACAAGGTGGTACTTCATATCCATGGCTAAGCTTTAACTGTAAGTTTGAGCAGAGCTGATGGATTGTGTCCTTCTGACCTTTCTTTTCCGAGCCGCCAAAGGAGAATGCTCTAATATGATTAGCTGCACTGTGTAAAATAGCCCGGGGTATCAGCTTCTCTCTCCTCTCATTTACATGCCACTACATATTAATGCTCTTACTCAGTTTTTTTTTTCTTTTCATCTAAAGGCATCCCAAACGTCAGCAGTTGAGAAAGGATCCTGGTATTTTGAAATTCTAAACACATCTTCTCTTTAATGTTAAAAAAATCCCTGGTAAGGGGAAGTAGTCTCTTTCATGATTTGCTT
Source organism: Pharnaceum exiguum (assembly GCA_900322385.1). Classification (NCBI taxonomy): domain Eukaryota; kingdom Viridiplantae; phylum Streptophyta; class Magnoliopsida; order Caryophyllales; family Molluginaceae; genus Pharnaceum; species Pharnaceum exiguum. The sequence continues at coordinate 62,040 of ONZK01002174.1, read as the reverse complement.
TGGTAAGAAAATATTAGTCAACCCTTCAAGGGCCATTTTGGCGCCGTTCATCAGTATTTCTTCAACCCTAGCAATGGCGGTCCGTTGCGCATTTGGAGCCTTATGTACTAAAGGTGAGCGCGGCTAGTTAGGCTGAGTGCCTGTATGCCGTGCCGTTTAGGATTTTCATCTAGTAGACTTGTAGCTTGCTGTAGGTCTGATAGTTTTATCTTATAGTTGTCCTATGATGTGCTTTTTCTTCACTTTTGTACTCCTATTGTTTATCTTCTGTGTGTTATTTCAGGTTCGAATGGTCTATGACAAAGAGACAAACAAACCGAAGGGCTATGCTTTCATAGAATATGCCCATACACGTGACATGAAATGTATGTATGATAGATTTGAATGTTTAATTTCCCAATTCATTGGTGTTTCCTGTGACTTTTTGTATCTGATATGCATTAAATGTTTGTACAGCTGCTTATAAACAAGCTGATGGGCGGAAAATTGATGGGAGAAGGGTGCTTGTGGACGTGGAGCGAGGAAGAACAGTACCAAACTGGAGACCTCGCCGGCTAGGTGGGGGGCTTGGAACAACGAGAGTTGGGCCAGTCAGTGGTGAAGATGTCAGTCAGAGCATCTCTGCTAGGTAAGTCTCTTTATAGCTTTTTATTGCTTGGTTGTGTTTCTTTAATGTTGCTGGAAATTTGATACGTTACGTTATTATGTGATATTTTGTGGGTTGAGTTTTTGGCTGAGTGACTGAATAGGACTTCCCTACCTTGCATTCTTTCTGCAAATAGTGGCTGCGTGATTCTAAATAATTTGATTTGGATTTTCGATTTCTAGAAAATAGATATGTCTATTTCGCTAATATTGGATAGAAATCAAAATGGATAGTATAGAATAGATGAGTCAAAATAAAACAAAGATCGATTTTTTTCGATTTCTATTTACTAGTCATTGGATTTTTAGACTTGCACAATTCATCTAAGTTGATTATAATGTTTCTAGGTAGAAATTTGAACAAAAGGTTTTGTTTGAAAAAAACAAAACAAAACCTTTATCTTTAAAATTTATTTGAACAGGAATTTCCGATTCCAAGAAAAGTTTTTAGTGGAAGGAATTGGATTTTCTCCCAATTGTATCTACATAACATATCTCGGGGGTTGCTAGCACAACGGTAGAGTATTCGGCGTTTCAGACAAATATTAGCAATTTCCAAGTATTTGCAGCTTCAAATAAATGTTTGTGGCTACAAGTTCAATTATCGTGTATTCAAACATCAATGTTGAGTCGTCCTTAAAGTCACCCTTGGGTATTACGAGTGATTTTGGGGATAGTAGTTAGGTTATAGGTTACTGGTGGTGTAGCAAGAGTCACCCTTGTTGCTGTGTTTTAAGTTTGTTTAAGATGATGTTTTGAGTTTCAGCTGGGATTTCGGATTATGAAATACTGCAAGCGCAACTTGTCCATGACTATGTTTGTGTTCTCTGTTTTGGTGGTTTCAGTAGTGGTGGTGTTAACTTGTTTTAGGTGCTAATTTATATCTTTCTTCTCACTGTTTGTTTGGGCTTGGCTTAGGGAGCAACAAAGTAAAGGGCCATCTAGATCGGAGGAGCCCAGGGTACGAGATGATAGGTATGCCATGTCTTCTTGTTATGTACAGTTTTAACATATTTCCCTGCTAAAACAATGCGTTCAAATATGCTGTATTGCCATTACCTTTTGACTTCATGGTACTAACTCTGAGTTTTTGACCTTCTCTCATAGTTAAGTTTTTTTTCCTGTTTTGCTTTGCGGTTCTTTGACTGCTTTCCACTTATCTATTGTTTATAATGGATTGTACCACTACAATTTCAGGGATAGAGAAAAATCGCGGGAAAGGGGCAGGGAGAGAGATCTGAAACGTGAAAGATCTCACGAGCGATCCCAAGACCGGCCAAGAGATCATGAGCACAGAGATGATAGGCACCACAGGGATCGTGATAGGACTCGCGACAGAGAGAAGGAAAGAGATGGTGGTCGTGACCGTGATCGCACACGTGATCGCGGTAGAGGTAGGGACCGTGGTCGTGACCATGAGCCGGAGAGGGACCGTGATCGTGAGCGTCATAGGAACCGGGATAGGGATTATGAAACTGGTGAAGTTGAGCATGTCCGTGGCCGTTCTCGTGATGGGGACTATGATCTTGATCACGAAGAAAAGCATGACCGGGACCGACATGGTGGTAAAGAACGAGACTATGACCATGATGAAGACAGAGGTTATGCTCGTCCCAAACATGATGAAAAGAACTATGATCATTACGAGGGTGCTGTTGGTGATCATGATCGCTACAGTATTCCTGATGATCATGATCGCTATGAGCAGATGGATGAGGATAATGACCGCTACAAATATGATCATGAAGCTTAGAGATGAAGCATTATCCTCTTCAGTTTAAATGGTCACTAGATGGCTTTTGGTGGCAGCTGATTTTGTTTTGGTACTAGGTATGGATCTTATGTATCTTTCTTGTTTTTTGTTTCTTTTTGGGTGTTGTCCTCCGTTTCCGTTTTTTGAGTACTCTCTGGTTGGATCAACGTAATGCTTTAGATTTCCATGTAAGACAGATGTGATATAAGCTTATGCAGTGTATTGAACCTGTTCGAGAAGACCTTAATTTTCTATTGTGTATTGCAAATTTGCAATCCTCAGTGTTTTGCAGCGGAGGTTGTATACTCCCCCCAGTTTAGAAAGTTTTTAATTTTATCCATTTTGGTTTGTCCAAAAAGTTCTTTACACTCTTTTTAGGACTTGCGAAATATGACTTACACCCTCCATTATTTCTAAGTTTTCCCCACTTTTACCCAAATCCCATTTTCCTCACAGCTATTGTCCGTGTCGCCTCCTGCTCTTCCTCCTCCGAACTTCCTTCACCTTTCATGTAAAATTCCTAGATTCCCAAACCATTATGGCATTATCTCTCTTCTACCCCCTTCTCCACTTCCACCGAAACCCATTCTTTTCATCACACCACCAGTGCTCCAATGACCGTCTTCACACTATATGACTCTCCTCTCTCCAAGTATCCTTTTCTCTCATTCTTCCTTCCACAGAGATCATACTTTTGGTTATTATGAGTAGAATTTAAAATAAGGTGTTGTGTAATATTGTCTCATTTCTACATTGGCCTTGTTTGGCACCCAACTAGAGCTGGTAGTTGGATTTGAATAACTGTATTTGTTAATTGGTTGATATGTTGATTTCAACCAGTTAGGGAAAGGTGATTTATTAGTTAGCATCTAGTTGAGGTAAAAAAAGCTAATAGGGTAAACTTGTTACCAAACATAATATTTGGATTAAAGCTGCTTGTTTTTGGTCAAACCAACTTTGATAACAAGCTACTACAATTAACCGGCTTCTTAATAAGGCCCTTGTAAATGAATCACTTGGAAACTTTAATTAAGAATTTAGGATAGTGGTTGCCGTTAATTATCTACAAACAGACCAAAAAGAAAAAAGGGCTAAACTTGGACTATCTTTTTGTGTAAATCAGTTTCATACATGAGTCTGGATAAGAGGATTCATTATCAAGTAGTCGAGAGGTCATTATTGTGTAGTAAATGGGTCATTACTGTGTAGCTTATAATACTTTGGTGTCCCACAATGGTGTACCATCTCGTGTCTCACTTCAATCTGGCCATTCGTGATTTGTTAATGCATTTAAATTTAAATACAATAGTAAATCACATACGGTCGAGATTAAGTGAGACACGAGATGGCACACCATTGTGGAACGCCACAGCTGTTGTGTAGCCATGTGTAATTAGTACAAAGTCTCATAAATGAAACGGGGTCACACTTTTTATTTATGAAACTAGACTTAGCTTGTTCTAAAGAAGATGATTATTAATCTCCAGGCTGGGAGGCTCGCATAGTCGCATCCAATATACTCCTAGAGAAGTCAATTGAGCTGTAGATTTGGTTACAAAATCGAATTGCGCCAAGCCTAATTAAGCTCCAGTCTTTGATCGCACCTACAGGCTACAAGTCTACAACCAATGTAATGCAAATTCTGTCTTTAGAAAGAAGAGATAGTTGCTCAAGTGGTAGAGAGCACACCTTCAACCCTTAAGGTTGGGGGCTCGATTCTTACCGGCCTCACTGCCCCCTTTACACAAAAAAAAAAAAAATTTCTGTCTCGGGAGTGTTTGGAAAATATGCTATCTGCTCTTTTTTAGCATATCTCGTCTTTTTATGTCTCACATCAATCTACTATTGAATCTGCTCTTTTCTTATTTTGTCATTTTCTCTCTCACATCAATCCCCAATCTACTATCTGCTAATTACCCAAACAGGGCCTTTAGATGTTATGGGCCTTGAAATTATTATCAGTCCATGTATGCGTTAACAACACCGGATTGGCCAAACCGAAACTAGGAAGAAAATACTTTGAAATCTCTAGTCAGAACCAAAGTCTCAAACCCCCAATAGGAAGGAAAATCAAACGTCTTCTCCCTTCCATAAAATAAAATCGAGTACTCCTTTATACCTCCTCGTCAAATCAAATCACATAGCCCAATTTTAAGAACTTACTTTCACAATTCACAACAGTGAGCCAGTCAGTCACACAGTCATTTCCATTTCTATTCCTTCCATTTCCATTTCAGTCCCCGAAGTCGAAAATTCAAAAATCAAACAATCACGCGTAACAAGGCAATATCCACCAGGGGGCAAAACCGTCAAATTTCCCCGCTTCGATTTCCCGCCCATACGCATGGGCTAGTTAATAGGTCATCATTAAATAAAACCCCACTTTTCTTTCCCCCCTGTCTGTCAGTGTTACAGTACTCCACTCTCTCACTTCCCCACTACTTTGAAAGTGCCACCCACCGTCTGTCTCCCCCTCTCCCCACCCATTTCCCCTAAACCCCTCACCCCCACTCCTCTCCAAAAAGGTAACTACTTCATTTTATTTCCTAATTTCATTTTAGAAAAAAAAGAAAACCCTAGTCTGACTAACATTTGTCTTCTTTTTTTTTTCTCCATTTTTTTATAGTAGGGTTTGAAATGACGGAGGAAAATGAGACGAAAGTTGACCCATCAATTGACTCTCCCACTTCTGTTCTCGAAGAAGAGGTTGTCCTTCTCTCTCCCCTTTTCCTTTATTTTTTAAAAATGCTATTTACTGTTTATATATGTTTTGTTTTGAGTTACTGCTTTTTATGGTTGCATAATTATTTCTCATGAATAGAAAATGTTGTGGCTTAAATTAATGTTATAGTTGTTATAATAAATAGTTCCTTTAAATATGTGAATTAAAGGTTGTGTTAGTATATTTCTTAAAAAATGTTGTCCTAGTGGTAAATACTGTAGACAATATATACACAAAGTAGGTCTCGGGTTCGAATCCCCCCGCCCCTGTAGTTGTAACTGTATGTAGTGTCTCTCTTGTATATATATGAAAAAAGGCTGTGTCGCTTTGAAGTTTTGTTATATGTCATCAATTCATCATGTTGGCACTGTTGTCGCATTATTAATATGATTTTGACGATGTTTTGAAATACCCACATTACCACATTGTACTATTGTGTGGTGGAAGGAAAAATTGGTTACTCTACTTGATAGCAGGTGTTAGTTAGTGCATTATTACTTGGAGAATTGTTTTGATGTATTGTCATTTGGGTATGTATGTTTGTATGTTTTATGCATAATGGTACGTGTTTAGGTTTATCAGGTTGTACGTGTTTCAATGTATTGGGTCTAAGAACCTAAGCACATGTTTTTTCTATTTATCATGTGACGTGGATGAATGAGTTTAGTTTTCATTATTGACTCTTTGAACGTACTTTTGTAGGATGTTGTTAAGGAAGAGGCGGAGGTGAAGTCAGAAGAAGACATACTTCTCGACGCCAAAAATGGAGATTCGATTCTTACTTCTGAAAAGATGGCTGAAGAAGAAGAGAAACTGCTGGAATCTAGAGTCAAGGAAGAAGAAAAGGAAGCATTGCCTGAGGATGCAGCCAATTTGGATGACGTTCAGTTTTCTAAGTTGGATGAGCTGTTAACTCAAACACAGCTTTATACTGAGTTTCTCCTGGAGAAAATGGACGATATTACGGCAGTATGTTTTACTTAACATTTGAAATGCTATCGAATTACTTTCGTAAAATGTTTGGCCGCATCCTTATACTAGTGATTTGCTGATGGTAGGCTAAAGTGGAAGAGAAACCGGAGGAACCAGAAGATGAGCCCACTAAAGGTAAACGGAAAGGGCGTGGTGGTGCTAAAAGGAAGGCTGCAAATCAGTACAATGATGTAAGTCAGCTGTTGGTGTTGTGTCTCAACCTTATCACCATATGTATGTGCATCTATTTATGTGGTAGTGTTTCTATATAGTTACTTTCGCGGGCATCTTTGACCGGCTTTTTTACTCTGTATATTGTGTCTTCAATTGTGTGATTTCCCTTTACTTCATTTCTACTCTACTTGTAATAAGATAGATCTACTTTCTCTATCTGCTTTATAATAGTAAACATCTATTACAACAAGAAGTAACTTTTACTGATATATACCGTTAGGAAACTAATGGGTAAATTCTCAAAGTAGTTTTGTAGTCTGCACAACCTTACTTGTTGGATCAATAGCATGCTCAATTTTGTTTTCTAGTTTCTACCTGGCAGTTTTATCGACATTAGTTGTATGTGATGGTCTTGTTGATGGTTGAGTTTTGTGTGCATGCAGAAGAAAGCAAAGAGGGCAGTCGCAGCTATGCTAACTAGGTCGAAGGAAGGGACAGATGTGGAAGACAGTGACCTTACTGAAGAAGAGAAACTTGCGAAGGAGCAAGCTGAGCTTGTGCCCCTGCTGACTGGTGGGAAGTTAAAGAGTTACCAGATCAAAGGAGTGAAATGGCTAATCTCTCTCTGGCAAAATGGATTGAACGGCATTCTTGCTGACCAGATGGGCCTGGGTAAAACCATCCAGACTATTGGATTTTTGGCCCATCTCAAAGGTAAAGGAATGCACGGGCCTTACATGGTGATAGCTCCTTTGTCTACACTCTCAAATTGGGTAAACGAGATAGCCAGGTATGCTGTAAGATGATGAATACTTTCATGGTTTAATCTCACTGTGAAGACTTCAACTTTTATCTCCTTTCCAGGTTTACTCCATCAATAAAAGCCATAATATATCATGGTGATAGGAAACAAAGGGACGAGATACGAAGGAAATATATGCCTAAAACTATTGGTCCCGACTTTCCAATTGTGGTTACTTCTTATGAGGTCGCGCTAAATGATGCTAGGAGATGCCTGAGGCACTACAAATGGAAGTATGTCGCTGTTGATGAGGTAGTTTAAATCTGTGTTCTTTCTCTGTTGTCTTTGTTGTCCTTTATACTTGGGATTCTCAAATAAAGAGAAATGTTATACTTGGGTGTTGACTTGTTGATATTCCATTTGCAGGGACACCGGCTTAAAAATGCAAACTGCAAATTGTTGAAACACTTGAAGCTGTTGCCCATCGAGAACAAGCTTCTCTTGACTGGAACACCATTACAAAACAACTTGGCTGAGCTGTGGTCATTGTTGAATTTCATTTTGCCTGACATATTCTCTTCCCACGAGGAATTTGAGTCCTGGTTTGTTTGCTTTTAATCTTAGTTTTCTTTTTTGATAGATTGGTGATTCAGTGTGATGTGTTTACATCTGACATTCAGTTTCATACTTTCTTGACATGATGTGTCCCTTAATATTTCTTGCCATGATTGCAATATTTTGCTTATTCTGAATTGCAACCCTCACCTCAGTGAGTTCTCTAATGTTCTTTCACAGCCTATCCTCTGTTTCTCTGATGGCTGGTTTTGTTGGCTTATGTTTTTGGCTTTTTCATGTGTGATTGCTCAATGAAGAATCTCATGCTGATTTTTGTTGGGATTGCTATAGTTATGGATTTCTACTCTTGTATGGTGAAGGGGTTGATCTTCGTGTCTATGTTTGCTGCTGGATCGTATTAAGTCTATGCACTAAGAGTAGGGGTGTAGTTCTATTAAATGCTCGAGATTGTTATGGTGTTTATATAACATGCACGTTTGGCTTTACAGAGCATGATAAGTTTTGAAGCTCAGATTTAGCCAAAGTTTGTGATTGTTTGTACCCTCATTGATATTTTGTGCCAGCCATTTAGATTTCATAAATAAATTCTAGTTATTGTGAAAGGCAGTTTGTTTTCAAGTTATTATCATTCGTTTGTTTTGTTAAACAAGCTTTTGATGAGCTTGTAGATTGAACCCATTGCTCTTGAAGTTCAACTACATCAACACTTTTTCTGCCTTGCTACTTCTTGTGATCATCTCCTCTCATTACAATTGTGTGTGCAACTCATTGTCATTTATCAGTACTTTTGATACTACTTCGCTGTTGGCTTGACCATTATGCCTTGTAATTGATTTGTGTCTGTAGGTTTGATCTGTCAGGAAAGTGCGGCAGTGAAGAGGAAAAGGAGGAAATGGAAGAGAAAAGGAGATTGCAAGTATGCCTCTCTGCAGTGTCACCTTACATTAACTCTTTCTTTTTTCTTAAACTCTGATATTTGGAACTATTGTTCCTTAGGTGGTGGCCAAACTGCATGCCATACTGCGTCCTTTTCTGCTTAGGAGAATGAAGGCAGATGTAGAACTAATGCTTCCTCGCAAAAAAGAGATTATCTTATATGCAACTTTGACGGAGCACCAAAATAATTTTCAGGATCATCTGATCAATCACAACTTGGAAAATTACCTAGAGAAGAATGCCGATTGTAAGAATACTCCCATTCCTCTTCCTTGCTTTTATGAAGGTTCATCCCCCCCC
>ONZK01002174.1:42299-52772 GCA_900322385.1 Pharnaceum exiguum | reverse complement strand
ATGTCCTGTAGAGTTTCTTGTCCTGTTCTCTGATGGTAACATGTTAGAAATGCAAGCATCGCACACAGTTTAAAAGCTTGCTGCTATTTTCCAAAGATATTTTTCACAGCTGCCCAGGACTAGAAATGTGTGCTCTGAACCTATGGCTTCACTGGCTTGTCTGAACTATCTTATGGGTGTCTGAGTCTGAGATTATACTATATACTCGGGGCCGTTCCAAATTAGTCTTCATCTTTGCAAATGTATCGCAACTTAAAAACCTACTTAAGACTTAGTTCACATGGAAGAGAGAGGGTGAGTGGGTGGGGTTGGGTGTAGTAAAGGTAGAGTAAAATTGTCTTTTAGTTGGTGAAAACTTACCCATTTTAGAAAGAAAATTAACATGGAACATCTGGACAAGGAAAACAGGCATGTGGAATGGCGCCAGTATAGTGCATGCATATGAAATATGAATAATGTTTTTCTAGTGTTGCATAATTTTTGGTAATTTTGTTTATTTTGAGGCCTGTTGAACTGTAGAATGGTGGTCTGATATTTAGCAGTACTCTGTAGCTCAGGTTTTATGCCTCCTCCCACCCCCAACGTCTTTTGCTAGGTTTATTGGTTTTGGTTTACTTTTGTGACAGATTTAGTGGGGATGTTTAGTTGTTGGCTTTTTTTTTTGAGGCTTTGAGAGCTATGTTATGCAAACTGATGAAGATGTTGCAGAGCTCATTATTGGGTTTGTTTGTAATATATGAATGGGCATATTTGCAGAGTTTTAGCTGACCTGGAAAGTTGGTCGTCATCGGATTTCTATTAGCTGTAGTAAACTACACTGCTGATCTACCACTGTCAATGTAATGAACTGTCTATTGGCTGTCTGTTGCTAAATAACATTGGGTTGTCTTGTAAAAATTCTTGACTGCACAAACTCTGATTTTTATTTTAATCCTTCTCTTGATTGGATTGTGGACACTAATTCATAGTGTGGCTGATCAGAATAGTTGTAGTATTCTTCTGTTAGCCTGCTACATAACAAAGCTTGATCTCTGATTTACTGTTGATTGATTTGTTCTTAAATGCAGATCCTGCAATTCGTGGTTTGAAAGGAAAATTGAATAATTTGATGATTCAGCTTCGTAAAAATTGCAATCATCCAGACCTTCTGCAGTCCCATTTTGATGGATCATGTGAGTTGTATAAGTGGTTTAAAGTAATGTTCGTACTAGACATTGATGCATCAATATTTTTTTACCACCTGCTATGTTTTTTTGGCAGTGTTTTATCCTCCCGTTGAAGATATTGTTGGACAATGTGGCAAGTTTCAATTGCTTGACAAGCTGTTGGCCTGTCTCTTTGCCCGTAAGCACAAGGTTAGCTTGATTGAGATCTTAGGCTATATATTACCCTTTAAATGTGACAAGGACAGAGGCTTCTTCCGTTGTTTCTGTTTCTCAGTAAACTGATTGGACTTTTTGCAGGTTCTGATTTTCTCTCAGTGGACCAGAGTCCTCGATATCATGGATTATTATTTCAGTGAAAAAGGATATCCAGTTTGCAGAATTGATGGCAGTGTGAAGCTTGACGAAAGGAAACGACAAGTTAGTGGCTTTGTACACTATTTAGTCTGATTGTTTTGACTCGTTTAATTGATCATTGGCCGGAAGTAAATCTACTTACTCTGATAGTTGCCAGCCCTCTTCTGTTATTTCCTACCTCCCCTAGACACAAATCCCCTTTTTATTTATTTATAAATCGTCTCCGGAAGTTATCTTTTCTTATCTAAGTTATCTTTGGAAGTTTACTGGGTGATTCTTATAATGGGATTTTGAGTGGGCTGTTCTGATTCAAATTCTTCATTCTATGACAGATAGAAGATTTTAATGACGTGAATAGCGACTACAGAGTGTTTCTTCTCAGTACCAGGGCTGGGGGGCTAGGCATAAACCTTACTTCTGCTGATACTTGCATCCTTTACGACAGTGACTGGGTAGGTTTTTGGCATTTCCTTTTCATTTTCCATTTTTCCCGAGGCAGTACACGATCGTTCTCATGGTTTCTTGTGTGCATGCCAGAACCCTCAAATGGATCTGCAGGCGATGGACCGTTGTCACAGGATTGGTCAAACTAAACCTGTTCATGTTTATCGGCTTGCGACTGCTCAGTCTGTTGAGGTGCACTTCCATTGTACTAGCAAATCCGACTGATTGGTGATCAAAGTATGATTCGTACTGATTGTTTCTTTCATCTGTAGGGACGTATATTGAAAAGAGCTTTCAGTAAACTAAAGCTGGAACATGTTGTAATTGGCAAGGGGCAATTCAAGCAAGAGAGAACTAAGAATGACACCATGGAGGTATTTCTAATTTTAATATCGTTTCGGCTACTATATTTAGTAGTGGTTACAACTTTCGGCTTCCACAGAGGATGCTAGATTTTGTAAATGTACTTGCCACTTGCTAGTTCTGCAACATGGTTCTTCCTCTATTACTTTCAGTGGCTATATAGCATTGCACTCGCACATTTATCATCGTTACAGATGAATCCTTACAACAACATTCCTGGGCAATATCTTTATTCAGCCCATTTTAGTTTATCTTGCTGCTTCCGTTCTCAGTTTTTATGGATGTTTTTGTTGTGTTTTAGAATTTTATTATAATTGGCGTAATCACAATTTCTTCCTCACTTTATGTTTTAAAAATAAATTTATCTATGGATAGTTTTGTTGAACCTTCTTCGGACTGCATCAGAATACTAAAAATGTGCTGTTACAGGAGGAGGATCTACTAGCTCTTCTTCGTGATCAGGAAGATGAAGAAGATAAGATGATCCAAACAGACATAAGTGATGAAGATCTTGAGAAAGTGCTGGACCGAAGTGATCTTGTAGTCCACCATCCAGGTGCAGATGAAGGTTCTAAAGCCGAGACATTTGTGCTTCCACTCAAAGGCCCTGGTTGGGAAGTGGTCATGCCGACTGCTACTGGAGGTGTTTTGTCTACCCTCAACAGCTGATTGAGGATTGCTGTGAATATCAGAATATGGGACTCTCAGCCCTTTGCTGATTTTGAGATGGCCCTGTTAGACCTAGGTGTTTTGTTGGTGGGTTTATACTTTTGGTGGGCTTATGAGGAAATGCTAACGTGAACTGCATAGATGGGAGAAAACATTTCTGTAGATGCTCCTTTCGTTTTTGTCAATATGGCTCTATCAGAACATGGGAGGCCAGGAGAAAGGGAGCTGTCTTTGTTTTTTGTAAATGACCTCAATCTCATACTGTTCCTTTGTGGATGAGTCCCATATTAACAGCTTTTTATTTATCTATTTATTAAGAATGGAATGAATGCTTTTGCACCTAGTTGCCATGCTGCTGTTCTCATTTGCTTTTTTTCTTTTTGAAAGAAAAAGAAAGAAAGATTTCTACAGCTTATTTAGGGGTTTTACATAAATGTGGCACCTTAGCATCTGGTTGTGCTGCAAGAATTACTAATCCTGGAGATAGTTTGGCATCCCCGGGTCCTTTGACTAGTGAATTGAAAACGCACAACGTAGTTTTAGACTTTTAGCCAGTAGGTAATTGCAATTGGCGAGGAAGAAACCGAATTATCACCGGGAATTTTTTTAAAAAATGATCGAACGAGAAAAGCTTGAACAAAAACGAACTTTTCTATAGCCGCCCTAAATAAAAAGCTCCGATGCCGGGAATCGAACCCGGGTCTCCTGGGTGAAAGCCAGATATCCTAACCGCTGGACGACATCGGATTGTTGATTCCCATTCCCAATATTTTGTAATCTCTAATTGCCTTTTATTTACGAAGTTCCACATGTGCTCATTATCTATCCATTTTCCTAGACAATTAGACATTGCTATGAAGCGGAAATTGATTCAGCATCTCATTAAAACAAAGTAACAAACCGTTGCTGAACATGAAGCTCAATAAATCTAAAGTTTTACACAATGGGATTGCTGATTGCACCAAACAAATATATAAAAATTAGACAATAGAAACAGTGGTTACGCAGTAGAATGCTGGTCTGTTTTCTACCTATATCTAACCTCTAATAATACATGTAACAAGACTTTAACAAAAAAAATTAAATGTAACAAGACCTCTATATACTCTGTAGAATTATCCCAGCACCAGGGACTCTTCTCATCTGAGATCTGACCGAAAATTATGAATGCAAAGCAACTGAACCTTGTTTTACTACATTTATAAGTTATAACACCTCGTACAAGAATCTGCTTGCTTTCATTCAGCGTCAAATGTCCATCCTCATGGGCCTCATCATGCTTATGCTCACAGCTGACTAGCTAAGACCATTAAACTGGTACACCAGCAAAATCTCCAACTCTGACACTACGCAATATCTGCGCATCTACTGTGGTTAGTGTCTGAGGTATTGACATGCCTCCAGAGATCACAATTTCTGCACAAATTGATGGCGCAGTTGAGAACAAGAATTTCAATATAACAATTATAAGACCAAGTAAACTATAATAAGAGTAAAAAGACTCGATTTTGAACTTTACCTAAGCCTTCACGGACTGAAAGATTAGGCCTTATTACATCTTTGGAGTTAACTAGGAAGATATCTCCCAAGTAGAGGTGGTTTGTGGGTATATAAACACAGTAGAGTTCCTCTTCACCTGCACTGCTCTGAAGAGTAACAGTGGATGTGATAAATGCAAGTGCATACTCGCCTATACGAGGGTGCTTTACGATGGCCATTTCCTTGAAGGCGTGCGAGTTCTGATCTGGAACGTTAACCATTGTCTTTCAGCAATTGTCCACTATGCTAAGAATTAAGGTGCAAAGGGAATTAATGTTGAGACAGTTGGTACCTGGTGATATTGCTGCACTAATCTGTTTAGATGCAGAATATATGTAGCTTACAAGAGGCATTTTCTTGATGAACCATTCTCCCAACTGGAGGACAGAAGCTCCTAACCACGAAGACGTGAACACTCCAACCAGGAATATGAAGGTGATTGAAGTCATGAATCCTAGACCTAAGGATAACAAATAAAATAATTGAAGTATATAAAGCAGAAGAAACATCAATGATCAAACTGCTCAGTAAGACAGTAAGGATATGATACGAGTATTCATCCAAGCTTCCTTGTGTTCTTAATTATAATGTCATCTTATTCAACAGCCATACATCCTTTTTGTCATGATTATTGGTTCGTCAGAATTTAGAGAAATGTACATATGAATTCTGATAATGTACATACCAAATATATTTATCCCAAGATGTGTATAGATTGGCGAGAAGAATCCATCAACAAAACGAAAGAACCACCAAGTGATGTAAAAGGTGATGGCTAAAGGAAGCAGAATCACACTGTAGGAGAACATTACAGAGATTAGTCAGGGCAGAGAACATTTTATTAATTAACTTTGATGCATGCTGCTTGCAATAGACAATCGCTAAACTTCTGTAGATTGTGTACACGACTCTACAGATCAGAGGATGACAGGACACATTTTCATCAAAAATAAAAACTGAAATCGAATGATACTTCTCTAAGAGACCATACGGAACAATTGTATTCACAAATAAATATCATATGCAAAAATTAAATGTAGAAAAGTACATGACAAAAGCGACCAAGAGCTCACCTTCCTGACATAAACTTCTTTGAAAACCAGCTTCGGATGACTTTGTGTCGTGCCTATACATGGTAGAAAAATGAAAAACATTTACTGAACACTGGTTATAAGTCCGATTGTCATATTATTCAGCAAGTCTTTGGTACACCGGGTGTATCAGTACACCCTATGGATTTATAACTAATTAGAAAGGAACTGACTAATGGCATTAAAAATGTGACTAATGATATATGTAGTAATACTAGTTATAAATCCATAAGGTGTACCCGTACATCGGGGTGTACCTAAGAATTGGAGCATATTATATGTCTGGAGCTTTCATTCAGATAAACATACATAATATAACCGTGGAAAATGATAATCATATTATGAACACAGTATGTACATCTAAGTTCCCGAACACCCTACTAAAAATGTGATCACATTTGGTCGTTAACTCGTTATTGAAAAATTAAGGTAATTCATTCTAGTACAACTAATTTCTTGTGATGCAGAATGCACCAATGTAGATGTAACGGAAAAAAAGCCATGCAAATTTAATGTGTAAGATGTACAAGTATCAAGATGCAATATTTGATCATGTGGCCAAAATGTACACGAAACAATAATGTTATGTACCTCTTTAGCGGATGAATGATGGTTGAAAGGATTAGATGTGGCAATGGGAGCAGATGGTGATGAAGATTTAGAGCTCCCATTTGAGGTTGTTATTGGTGGCACTGTCACGGGGATCAGTAGCTCTAGATCCCTGTCTCTGTCCCTCTCCCTTGTTCCCATCTCTGTTTTATTTTTCCTTTTAGGTCTGTCTACCTTTTTTCCTGGTGTTCGTTACGTGAGCTTGAGAGAGAGCAACGATCGCGCACAGCGCAAGGTGCTTCGGACTAATTCTAGTTTTCGCAATTCTGAATATCTGACATATTATTATAACGTATAAAAGATTCAACGGAATGTACATGTTGACCATATTGCCTAGAGAAAACATTTTTTCGTCTTAATTCCTACGAAGTATAATATTTCCGTCCATTAATTTTTTCCAACCAAGCTAAGGGAAGGAATCTCCAAAGCCCCCACCTTTGCAACTAGGCTAAGAGTTCATTTGAAATTGATTTTCATATATGTTCACCTTTCCTCCAATTTAGGTTAGTTAGAATGAAACATATCATAACTTTTACAATTTGTGTGAACCCATTTTATATAATTCGTAAAATATATATCATATCAAACACCATTATTCAATGTTTGGTTTAAATGACAAACTAACACTCAACTACTAAGATCTCAAGATAAGTTCCATCAAAAAAAAAACTCAAGGTACATAGCTAGCTAGAGGTGGCTAAAAAAGCAACCCCAAAAATTGACCACAAATGACCTGAAACCCGAAAATGACCGAACCCGTTTGACTCGTTAATTTGAGGGTCAAACTTCACCTGCCTGTAAACCGCTCGTTTGACACAAATTAAAAATACTAATATTTTTTATATAAAAAAATTATTTTAAAGATAAAGTTGTTCAAAACTAACTTTTTTTTTGGATAACTTTATCATAATATCTTTATTTTATAACTTTACGACGATAAAACAAATTATTCATCATACTATGAAGTTATCTAACCAATTAAATAGCAATAATCGATTTTAAATGTCAAAAAAGTACAAAATATACATTTATTTTTTAAATCAAAAAGGCGTCGCCGACTCGTTGGTTAACCCGAGACCGACCCCAAACGAAAATTGACAACCCTCCAACGACCTACAACCGAAATGGCCCGACCCGCTTATGACCCGATATAGTATTAACCCCTCAAAACCAACAACAACAAATTTGACTATTTGAATGGCAAGTTGGGATTTTGGAGAACCCAAGACAATTTGATTTGCACTTATGTCTTCTCTTCTCCCATAAGATAACCCACCCATGACATTCAGTCAGTCTTTGAACCTTGTGTAAAATACATTAGTAGAAAGTAGAAAGTAGGAGCTTATTGGGCTGATTTTTGTATTTGGCCCATCTATACAGTGTTGGCCTATGGTACTATCGTAACCTAACACTTTTGCACGCGTCAGGATCTTCTACGGTATTGAGATTTCTATTACCTAGAAGGGTGAAAAACACCCTTTCAAAGCCCTCCCCTATTTTCCCCCCTAACTCCAACTTAGAAGATCTCTCCCATTGCTTTGTGTACCGAAGGAGATTTGCACTCCTTTCGCATTTATAATTAACCAACCGATATCTTTACCAAAGCCCTCGGTTGAGACAATTTTGAATTTCTTTTTTTTTTTTGGTGTGAAGGGGGACTAAATGTCCTATAGTTTATTATAAGCCTAATTAATCACCTTTGGCCTGTACGACCAAGTGCATCATATAAAAGAACATCCATTGATATAGGGGGAGGGGCATCATAAGTCTGGACTTGGGTAGTGCTAGTGAAGCTGCGCTGAGCTAACCTATCCGCAACTCTATTGGCTTCACGGTGAGCATGCACACATGTGGTTAGCCAATCCGGAGCTTCAAGAAGTTGTCGGCATTGTTGGGGGTATTTGACTATTTGTGATCTCCATACTCTTAACTTAAGAGTGGTGTTGGGCTTATTTTTGTATTTAGCTCATCTGTATAGTTGTTGGCTTGTGGCCCATTTTATATTTTAGTCTAGTTACTTTGGTACATACTAACTCTATACATATACCATGTACATTAAAAATAGACGGAGAGTACTTGGTTCTACAAACATAAACAACTTTCCCAATTCAATTTGTCTCTGTAACAGAGCGCCAAAGTGAAGTTGCAGACAGAGAGACAGACACAAGTGAAAATGAGCCGCAACATCCGTATCCCGCCACCATCCTGGCAGGACCTACCTTCAGATCTCCTTATAACAATCTCCGACCTCCTAGACCCTGATACTACCGATACATACAACCTTCGTGCCGCTTGCAAGAAATGGCGCTCCACGGTACCACCACCCTTCCTTTACTTACACCCAGAACTTCCTTACACTATCCGATCTCTTCCTCGATATTCCAAACCCCTTCCATTTACATCTTCCAAACAACGCATCACCATTGTCCCATCCACCGTCTTCCTCCTGCGCCACACCACCACAGACAGTACTCCTTGGCTTTTGTGTGTCGAACAATCAACCCTCGACAAGGTAACACTCTGCCACCCTCTTACAAGAATGCCAATTAACAACAACCTCCCTCAGAATTTCCCTAATGTTATTATTAGTAGTAAGTTTAGTGCCGCGGAAATTAGCAAAGGGTTTAGTTTGAAACTGAGAACTTCGGACGGGCTTACTAATGTGCTCAAGCAGAATAATAACTTTGCACCTAAGAAGGTCATTTTTTGGTCAGACTCTGATTGTGCTATTATACCTGAAGGACTTATTTTACTGTGTAAATGTCGATTAATGGTGCTATATAATGAGGGCGATTTGGCTTGCTTAGAGTTTGATCATAATTACAAATGTATTGGTTGGAGCCCTGTAAAGCATGGACGTACTTACAAGTTCCATGATATCATATTATGGGAGGGTATGATATTGGCACTTGATGGTTTTGGTAGGCTTTGTGGGATTGAATTTAAGACCCTGGAGGTGACTACCGTTTTAGTCAGTACCCGTACTTTTCGTGGGCGTACCCGGAAGCACATGCGGTTGTTGGCATCGGATGATGGTGTGTTTTTAATTGTTAGAAAGTGGTGTAAAAGAAGCTGTGGTGGTGCTCAGTTTGAGGTGTATAAGCTGGATATGAACTCGCGTTTATGGGAGAGGACTGAGAATATTGGTGATAGGATTTTGTTTGTGAGCTTCGACACGTGCTTCTTTGTTGATTCCAAGGATCTCCTTCCTGGTTTGCAAGGGAATTGTGTAGTGTTCCCTAAGGATTGCATTCCTTTTGACATAAGACGTCGGTGCAATGAGGGTGAACTCTTTCAAGGAGCTATTGGCTACTTTGAAATTGGCGTGTGCTACCTTGGTGAGAGTAATTTTAAGCTGGTTTCGTCGGTCCCTGGTTTTTCTGATGTATTGTGGCCACCTCCTTTGTGGTTATGGTAAGTTGTAATGCGCTATATGTTACCCTAATAGTAGTTGCTCGATTTTTGGTCAGTAATTATGAACTTGTGAAAATTGTTATGCACAAATGTTGTCCTTGTTGTTGGTTGACTTCTGGTCTTGAATTGTGCTTTTGTGATAGTTGTCATAAAGGAAGGTCTTATGTGGGTCATTCTGAAACAGTCTCCCGATTTTCGGGGTAAGGCTGCGTACATCAGACCTCCTCGTCAGCACCCCATCCGAGATGAGATTAGACCGAGTTGTTGTTGTTGTTGTTGATAGTTGTCACTCTAGAAGCACGATGGGTCATTGTCTAAATTGAGTGGACTTTATGCCATTGTGAACTTGTGGTAGAAAACTAGAAAGTGAATGCTTGATTCTAATCGGTTGAATATTGACATTGTGATGCATTTATAAGGTGTCACATTGTGTTGTGTTTAGAATCTACCCAAAACATCAGGTCCTGCGGTGACATTAGTACTCAGTACTGTGCTTATTATATAGGTCTTGTAGTGGAAACTCATGATCTATTAGTGGGTAACTATGTCCCTCTGCTTGCATAAAAAGGTATTCAATGCAACCAAGCTTTCAATTTCAATGTTGTTATTGCACTTGACATGTACTAGTTGAGAACAAATAGTAACTCATTTTCATCATTTTCCTTTGTACTTGTTTGGTAAATGAAAGAATTTGTACACTTCCCTTTTCCTAGGGACTGTGACAATGATTTGTTGGAGGCAGAACAGAGAGCTCCATGTGAACCTGAAGGGACTGGCACGGAATTGAGGTCTTCAATTGGCGAGAGAAATGGTAACCCCCCCCC
>ONZK01002174.1:18222-30943 GCA_900322385.1 Pharnaceum exiguum | reverse complement strand
GGGGTTTTGTTTGTCTCACTGTAAGTTTGTATCTGAAGGCTTGACTTTTATGGGATTTTCTACTACTGGTTATTTTAAACCATTTCATGAAAATTTTAAGTTTTTTCTTTTTCTTCTCAGAAAGTCAGTCGGGACTCGGGAGTCTAATCAAATCGGGTTGTAAAGGAGCGGGTTAGGGAAGGTCCATCTGCATTAAAGTGCAGTTTAAGTAGTTGGTGGTGCAATAAATTCTCCCAAGTTGTTCCTCGCTCTTCCTTCCTCTCTCTGTCACTCGCATACTTTAGCCTCCCCATGCACTGTGGTCAACACACGTGGACATGATAATGCTTCCCATGCAAAGTAGAAATTTTAAAATTGTTTTGCAATCATTGGTCTGCCACTTCCTTTGGCAACCCGCACGAGTGGTTGGTAAATAAACGTACTCGTCTGTTTCCTTTTGTCTTCTTTAATCTTTTATTTGGAATGAGCTGAACTTCTCAAGTAGTCAAGTGGCGAGGACATGCAATGCTTATTTACCGCATCCCACTTCGGCACCATTCCAGTCCCCGCTATTCGTCATAAAAAATTGCGTGAACTTGTAACTGTTGTATAATAAACCATCAACTACTATATAATGACTTCTCGACTATATAATAATGACACATATTATTCATTCTCATCTATAAAACAGGTTCACGTAAATTTTTCTAACTACTTGGTTCTATTCTTTTTTCAGCTTCCTAGTGATGGACTGAACTACTTTCACCTCATCACCTGAATTAAACGTTGAGATGATTGATGTTTCTTATTTAAATCAACATGGCCCTTTTTTTTTGTGTTTTTCTTATTAGACTAGAGAGGCCAACGCCCTAAGTTTCACTAATAAGCGTAGTTCAAGAGTATTTTGTTTTGGAAATCAAAAAAAAAAAGAATAAAAGAGTATTTTGTTTAGTTTAGGTTAAAAATTCTCGTCACAACATATAACTACCGGTTCAATTTTGAAGTAGTCACTTTTTTTTTTTGGTTTAAAGGGAGGCACTGAGGCCGATTAGAATCGAGTCCCCAACCTTAAGGGTTGAAGGTGTGCTCTCTACCACTTGAGCAACTCTCCCCGGTTAATTTTGAAGTAGTCACTTTAGTTCACTTTTATCCCACAATTCAGAGCTTTAATAGCACACGTCATGCTCTGTTCATGATACCTCTGTTTAGTACAAAAGATTATGACCTCTGTTTAACCAATGTGTCATGTACTCATGTAAGGACAAAAAGAGGAAAACGAGTACAAACCCTCTCACCTCCACCCTCATCCAAAATTAAAGTGTGGTCGGATGAGATTTTACTACTGTATAATATACCGTCGTGCATCGCGTTTATCAGGTTATCGGGTTGAAAGACCCTTTTGTTCAAACGAATAAATAATATATAATATTATATATAACCTTAAGTAGGAATGAGGAAGGGGATGTACTAAAGTAGCAGCTAATGGGACAAGTGTTTAACTTGGTTGCCATTAGCTGGCTGGTCCTTTAAAATGTCTTGTGTTCGTCAAAATGCCAATTTGTCTTATTTGGTTGTTTGTGAAAGTAAGTGTTCATACTGCAAGCGATACTCGAGCCTACTAGTTTGAATGATTTATATGTTGTGCAGAAGGTTTTGCCTAGTCTGATAGTTTGCAAGAGTTTGTAGAATTTATAGATTGACTTGCTGAACAAACTCTTATTATGGCTTATATTTGCCAATGACTGATTCCTTTGCTGTGAGCCTGTGACCTTACGAGGTCGCATATTCGGACAACACGGGCTTGATGTTATCGTTACTTCTACGGAGTACACTACTACTCTCTTTATAGCTTAAATAAATGGTGCCATGAATACAAAGCTCGTATTATTTAAGCTATAAAGAGAGTAGTAGTGTCATTGTTAATGATACGCCGTATATACAAAGCTCGTAGTGCCATGAATACAAAGCTCGTATATACGCCGTATGTATTGCTAATGATAATTCCGGGCGAGGCAGTACATTGTTTCTCACAGATCTACTGCTCTTAAGTGGCTTTAGTACACAATAGTTAATTAAGTTGACTTTTCTGATCGAGTGATGTGAGCTCTGTAGTCTCTTTATTGCTGCGATGGGGATGAGTCGATGAGATGACTTAAGATCGTTAGATGATAAGAGGAATAGCCTACGGTACACTGACTGCCCCTATCTCCATGTTGTTCTAGTAGACAAAATTGATGAGAACAATTCGTACTTTACAATTAATCATAAGCACTCACTCAGAAATAATCCCTACTTAATTTACAAATTGATCATAACCCTTACTTCAATCCTTTTAGCTTGAAACAATCTAATGATATTCTGAAATATGTCAAAACATAAATTTAAAACTTAACACAAGGTTTAATTTTTCAAAAAACTTGTAAACCGTAATTAGAGCATCCCGTGCTATAAAGGTACAAATTGGGATTATTTACAACAATTTTGAAGTACAGATTATTTTAATGTAATCGGACGAAGTAGAGATTATTCTTATCAATTCCAGCCTATGTTTTATTCATTTGTAATAAACAAAGAATTAAGTATCCGTATTTGCTATGTGCCTTTGATCATCTAGTCTAGTGATAATTTGATACTCCGTATATGATAAATATATTTATGGTTAGCCCTAGGCCACCCAGAGATCCCCACCCCTCTTTTTTTGGCTGAACCATGTGATTTGGTGGAGCAAGAAACTGCGATGTAGTGATGGCTAATTAGAGTGTTCTTCCACGTGAAGGCCAACAATGAAGGATGATGTAGGCCATTCCTTTACTTTGCTTCTGTGGCAAAGCTGAGTGCTTATGATTAATTGTGAAATTCTCTTCTGAGGACTTTGCTTTAATTTAAGACAATAATTGCTCTATAAGAGCTGGAAAGGCCTTCTAATATGTAGTCTCAAGTATTATTTCGTTGTGGTAAAATGTAGGCTCAACCCTTGTGAACGCTTGTGAAATATATCTAAATAACTTAATTTTGTAATCTCAAATAATTTACAAAAAGAATTTTAGAATCGTGTCCACAATTTTAAGCCAGCAGTGGAAATTGAGATGAGAAAATTCCACTCCCCTCTTCCCCCCTCTCAATTCCTGAGATTTGTGTGTTAAATTGTTAAGAACGTAAAATATTTGTGTTTTGCTTTCAAAGAATATTATAGGCTTATAGCATCCGGGTGACCGTTGACATAGCAAGTAACGGTAGTTTGATTCGTTTTCTCACTTTCTTCTCACTTTGTCAGCTATTCCATTTTTTTTTCGTTATTCCAGTTCTCATGGACAATACTTTTCGAATTGTTGCTATACTGATAAAGAAGTTTCATTATATTGCAAATTGTGTACCCAACTTTGCTTTTAGTGCTGTAAAAATTAGTTTATACTCTGTAATCTTCAATGTCTGTCTTTAGCTCGCATAAAAGAATAGAGTTGCTGTATTAATCGTAACCACTTCTACTTGCTAGCCGACCTCAAATGAATATGGGACTATAGCTTTCGAGGAGCAGTGGAAATTTTAAGAATACATACGTGGGTATCACCATACCGTGGGTGCTGTATAACTTGCTATACAGACATTGATGCTATAGTCCATTCACTGAACGCCCCTTATGGCTGTCACTCTTGATTCTGGTAGCATGGTTTTTTTGATTTCATTTTGAATCCGTACCTGTATTGAGATATGCAGTTGGCGTGAAGTGAGGAGACTCATGAACCAGCTAGAAAACAAACTTAAAGATATCGGAAATTATGTTGAAATGACAGTGTATGGTACGCCTTCTATACCAGTGATGTGACCAGAAATGCTTTAGAGAACCCCACCGTCCCATTAGGAAGGAAAGAATGCACCTAGGGATGAGGGCACTAATCAAACCTATTGTGTGCTTGTGGCGTTCATTTATTCGCATCAGATTGAATAGTTAGCTTGGACTATAATCGTACTCCGTATGTGCATTCATACTGGATTGCACACCTGCTGTAGAGTTGGACTATAAGTCTATAACCATTGTGCATTGATGTTCGAACTTGAACCACTATGTTATTTTTTTCGTTAAGATTTTGAGCGCACCTACCCTGAATTTTGTTTGTCATCAAATCTCTACAGTTTGTAACCCCAAATTCATTTACATAACTCTAGACCTTCTTCGTCTCTTGCAAATGCAACTGTAGATTTTTGGCGCTGCATCAATAGTGTAGAGATGAACTGTCACATCAGATGATGGTAACTTGAATGCTGTAAAAAAATAACAGCCCTTTAAAAGTATTTCGTGGAATTTTCTGGAAGGGTCGCTTAAAATGCAAACAGAGTTGGAAAATCTTGCTTATGCATGCATTAATTTTGCAGTAGAACAAAAAACACCGAATTCGAACGTGATTATGCTGATGCTTTACGAGGATGCTTACGATGTTCTGCTAATATTGTCATATTGATTTCTTTGACTTAAATTGTTCCTGGTATGAGCAATTGAACATTAGGTTGAACAGTTGAATAAATGATATTGAGATGAAAACTCAATTCCATTTTACTTGCAGGACCTGTAGTCGAAGAGTGCTTGCTTTCGATCATTTCCAGCGGCGGGCTTGGTAAAGGGGGGACCTTAATCTTCATGACTTCAACCGTGAAGTGTGAAACGAGCGAGGTACTCCGCTTCCCTAAAATTAAGAACGATTTGATATTCTATGAATGATAATAAATAATTAAATTGACTTAAGTAATTTCTGAACACGGATCGTACAAGATCGTGCATAGTATGCACGGAGAACTTGCTCCACCTTCACGGACGAAAACATGTAGACCCAAAATATCTGATGACAAAGATGCCAATAAAGATCACTAGACGGCCTTGACTATTTGATTATCTCCTGAGTTCGTGGCAAAGATAAGCCCTTGAATTGAGAGTCTATTTCCTAGAATACTAGTAGCGCCTAGGATTATGAGTGGATTTTTAGAAGGGCTTCTCTTTTTTCTGGTGTCTGCTCTAAACCCCTAGGCCCTAGCTAATAAGCTTTCTATTACCAAGACACTTGGTTTCTATTACCAAGACACTTGGTAATAGACCCCACAACA
Source organism: Pharnaceum exiguum (assembly GCA_900322385.1). Lineage (NCBI taxonomy): Eukaryota > Viridiplantae > Streptophyta > Magnoliopsida > Caryophyllales > Molluginaceae > Pharnaceum > Pharnaceum exiguum. The sequence continues at coordinate 25,870 of ONZK01002174.1, read as the reverse complement.
CCCTGTAGCTTGTAGGTTAGTTTAAGAGGCACGGCAAAATATATTGGGGTTAGGCATCCATCAAGATGACAAAAAGGATTTCTACGTCAACTTCATTGGTAATGAACATCCTAACCTAACAAGAATCAGAAATTTTGTGATTGCTTCAGTCGCTTGAGTCAATTTCTGTATAAACAAACAAAAAGAGTAGAGAAGTGGTAAAAAGAAAACAAAGAAGAAAAAGAGATGAGAGAAAAACAATCGAGTAGTTTTCTTTGATGTGAGGATGATAGTACTTTGACTATATTGATTGCACTTAAATGACCAGATCAGGTACAGAGAGGAAACTGGCCCCCTGCTAGCTAAGCTTAAGCTTAAATTTGATACAAGTATTCTTAAGCGTGGGGGGTCAGTACTATTATTATTAACACTGCCCTTATCATTAATTTTGCCGTCACCCGTGCAAGATACAACCAGGTGTCACTTTAGCCATCCCCTGATCGCTTAATGCTTGATCACCATTGGCTGTGAGGACATTATAATAATCATGTGAATAGAAGGAAAGCAGATCAAAGATGTTTTACTGCTGTTTATATTTTGTTGTTATTTTTTTGATGCTTCTGTAATCTTTCCGGCTAATTGTGCTACAGTAGTAAAGAACACAGAAAGCAGGCTATAAAAAGCTGCTTACTGGCTTCTCAACTTTTCATTAAACATTTGCTACCTTTGTCTTATGCTTTCCGTTTTTCTTCCTTCTCCCTAGCTCAATACTTCCCTACCCTTCTTCTGTTGTGCTCTGTTGTAACCTGCGAGAGACTCTCTGGACACAACTTGAGAATCAGAACTTCCAAAACACAGCACAGAGAATCCTGTTTAGTTCCATTTGGTTCACCATTGATATCATATGCATTGAAGATCATAGACTATCCATACCATTTGGTTCATTGCATATCTTTATCTTCTTCTCTGTTGAGCATATTTTAACAAAGAAAAACATCCCCTCTACTAGTACTTCCTTAAACCATTCATGTCTGACACCGAATTTTTCTTGTACCTTCTCCCATTAGTTTTGGCATTACACTGGATTCTTAGCTTATTTATAAAGAAAAAACGGTCTCTTAATCTGCCTCCAGGGAAGATGGGCTTGCCCTTTATTGGGGAAACTATTGGTTATTTAAGACCATATTCAGCTACCACAATAGGAGAATTCATGGAGCAGCATATAGCAAGGTAAAAGATCGTAACATTGTAGTAATCAAAGCAACAAGCTTTCTGAAAGCTTCTGTTTGCAAATGCAGGGTGATGGCTGTGCTCATTTGGCCCCCTGAACCCGTTTACTTGCAGGCACTTGGTTGTTACCGTTATTGCAGTACGAAATTGAAAAGAATTAAAACGTAGTAAATATTGGTTGAACTTCCTTGCAGGTTTGGGAAAATTTACAAGTCAAATTTGTTCGGAGAACCCACAATAGTATCAGCGGATCCCGGTCTGAATCGGTTCATCCTGCAAAATGAAGGGAGGCTGTTCGAGTGCAGTTATCCAAGAAGCATTGGTGGGATTCTTGGGAAATGGTCTATGCTCGTCTTGGTTGGAGACATGCACAGGGATATGAGGATGATATCTCTCAACTTCCTCAGTCAAGGCAGGCTGAAGACTCACCTCCTTAAAGAGGTTGAAAAGCACACTCTGCTTGTTCTCAACTCCTGGAGAGAAAATTGCTCTTTCTCTGCACAAGATGAAGCCAAAAAGGTCTTTTTTCAAAACCTTAATTTCTCTGTTCTGAGGTGGAATGATCGTGTAGTAGTGAAAGAAGTCAAGAACAATATGCTTACTTTTTTAAAATTGTTGGATTGTGCAGTTTACTTTCAATTTGATGGCAAAACATATTATGAGTTTGGATCCTGGAGAGGTAGAGACTGAGCAGCTAAAGAAAGAATACATTACTTTCATGAAAGGAGTGGTATCACCTCCCCTCAACCTCCCTGGAACTGCTTACAGAAGAGCATTAAAAGTGAGTCACCTAAAAAGAAAACGAAAAATGTAACTGATATAATAAATTCTTTACGATGAGCTAGCAGCGGATATATGTCTAAAATGATGATTACTTTTGATTGACAGTCACGATCGACTATACTTCAGTTCATAGAGGGGAAAATGAATGAGAGGTTGGAGAAGTTGAAGAATGATGAGAATGGGAAGATGGAGGATGATGATCTACTTGGTTGGGTGCTTAAACATTCCAACCTTTCGACCGAGCAAATACTGGACTTAATTTTGAGCTTGCTCTTTGCTGGCCATGAGACTTCCTCAGTATCAATTTCCTTGGCCATCTTTTTCTTGCAGGATAATGCTTCTGCTCTTCAGCAATTACGAGTATGCTTTTAATTTTAGTTTATTTGTAACATTTTTGGTTAGTTCCTGAATTCTGTCTATTGGATTATTGTAATTTTGTTCATCTTCTTTCAGGAAGAGCATCTTACGATTGCTAGAGCCAAGAGACAGTTGGGAGAAAAAGAATTGAACTGGGAGGACTACAAGAAAATGGAATTTACACAATGCGTGAGTATATTATTATTATTTCTTCATTTTCATCAATCTAAACACTACTCTCAAAAAGTTGGATAGTCTAAACTGTCGCGTAGATCATGTCAGTCATGAGCAGCTAGATTAATTAATAATGACGTAATGAAGGGCAGCTAGGAGGATGAAACTAACTTTATTGTGCTTGTACTTGTGAAGGTCATTAATGAGACACTAAGGTTTGGCAATGTTGTGAGGTTCCTGCATAGGAAGGCTCTTAAAGATGTCCGGTATAAAGGTAATGCTACTTTATCCTTTGATCCCTCTTTATCATTATTCATTTTCCACTCCTTTTTCCTTTTTTAAATATTTTTTCATAGTCCTATGTTATAATTTTTTTATGGTTAATTCAGTGGTAAACTGCCGTCCGGAAAGCTTAAAGCTTAACAAATTTTTATGGCTGATGTTGTAAAGGTTATGACATTCCATGTGGATGGAAAGTGTTGCCGGTGATTGCAGCCGTGCATTTGGATCCTACCCTTTTTGACCAGCCTCATGTCTTCAATCCCTGGAGATGGCAGCCGGTTAGTCTCCCTCCTATATTCCGTTGATTCGCCATACTATGCTACGAGTAACTTTTTTCGTTATTTTGAAGACCATACTATGTTTATCGTGTGGCAATTGACCATTTACTGTCCTAGTTAAACAGATAAAAATTCACTTTCTAGTGATGAAACACTTGAACAGTATCATGAACGTATTCACGAGAGATTTTTATAGGCTGTGAAATGAGGGCCATTAATCTAGCTAGGGGTCACACGTTGAATAAGCAAAGGGTAACACGATACGAAGTACAAATAATATATTGAATGTAGTACCAGTAGAGTATAAAATAATTTTGCCATCAGGGTTATCAGACCCGCACGTACTAATTTGACTAGCATTGTCCCTAGAGAAGCAAATGGTTGCAGTTTTCAGACTGTACAAGAGAGTAATGCTTCGGTAAGGTCATGGAAAAGAGTACTGAATGTTCCATTTTGTGTCTTCTGAGTTGAGTTGTCTGCATTGTAGATTGGAAACAAATGGTTCAGGGACCACCTCAATGCCCCTCGACGTGGGGGGTTTAGAACTTGAGAGAGTTTCTTTTGTTTTTAGTGTAATAGGAAAGGAAAAGTATTTTGAGTTTTGCCATATTGAATGGATTGAAATCTAATAGAAGTTGGCCTTCGAGTTCTAAAATATAGGACATCCAATTTCATTTGTCCGTTTACCTTGTGGCTTGTTTCTACTTTCTAGAATGAAATTAGATAGGGAATTTTAATTTTTTTTCATTTCTATTGCTAATTCTTAATTGTCGTTTATTCCATGTTAACCAAACAAGTGTAGAAACATATATATGGTATCTTGATGCGGTTGCATCTTTTCTGATTACCTCTTAGGCTCTTACTTGATCCCACCTAAAATCATACGTACATCAGTACATGCAAGTATGCAACCCTTCCGAAGTTGAGCCTCTAAACTTCACCTCCCGAAGATAAATGTCATGTTTCATGTTAGGTTTGAGTCTTATCAAGGTGCTCTAGTTGTTGCTCGTAAGTTGTAGCCTTTGTACCCGATCTCCATAGTCCATGGCATATTGCAAAAGTAAAATAATTGAAATTTATTATAAAAATCTTTCGGGTGACTAGAGTCCCACAAGATGAACTGTCGTGATCAAGGCGAGGGGTTCATCAAAGGTACGGATGGGGCTGACCTTTTGGCGTAAGGTCCTTTGATGTGATGAAGAGATTTGTTCTTTTTCTCTTCATTCAGTTTCGCAGTCCCTTCTTCTCTGCTTCTGTTTTTTTCTCTACGAGCAGTATTTCTTTGCTTTAATTCTTTGGTACACCATACACGGGATGTTGTTTTAATAAAGTATTACAATATATATCACTAGTCACCTTTTTGATATCATTAGTTTTGCCTTTATTATTTGTAATAAGTTCACCTCGTCGCACTCAATGTACTCGTTCATATGTACACCCAGTGTACTAATGACTTGCCAATTTCTTTGTGGGTTTTTTCGTTCTTTTATTTTTGATTTTCTGATCAATGCTCTCTGGGGCGGGGGATGGTCCAAAGTGATAATTGCCCCCACGTGGGTGTGGGACTGTAGCATGCACGTGCAACATCTCTTTTCTTATTCTCAAACGGGTCCGCAAAAGCATGATGTCGGTCCCTAAGTATTTTCCCCCTACAAATAGCATTATACATTTATACGTACCATTTCTTATGCCTTTTCTTTTTCTAGAATATTTCATCTCGTGTGGTTCAACTACGTCTTAGGGCCTGTCGCTAGGACTTAATGTAGTCAGTTTATAGTTTAGTTCACTCTTATAATACTAGTATAATCTGTACGAATTACTCGTATATTGTTTGGTATAAGAGTTTTTAGTTTAGATTCATTCATTTTAATCTACGAAATCAAGCCCTTACCTTCTGTCCTCACCCTCACCATTTTAAAATGGTCTTCGTTTTTCAAGATTTACTTCTACATGTTTCAATTAAATTTAAGTGTTGCTTTTACATTTATGATTAAAAATGCCAAAAGTGGCTCCAATTGAAAGTTCTCAATTCAGTACACAACCTAATTTAACAGAAATTGGCTTATAATAACTAATTTATATTTATACTTCAGATCTGTATATAGGACATTTGTTATTATTGTATTTATTAATATCATTGTTATTATTATTGGTATTGTTCATGACTTCAAGGCTGTCATGAAGGCCGACCAATATCTAGAATCTAATGGATCCCAGATTCGGTCTTTTAGCCAAAAACTTTATGAACACGCTGTATCCCATTATGTATCTTTGATTCTTTGCTGACAATTTTTTTTGAAGATAATTTCTAGCATGATCATGAGTTAATTATTTGGTAGCTCAATTATCTTGAGAAATGAGATAAGCTAATGATAATTTTGTGAGCAATGAGTTAAGGTACCAAGAACGGTAATTTTTTTTAGTAAACCACGTGATTACGTGATGCATCGGATGCTGCTCTTCGCAGTAATTGCTGCAAAATTCTTCTGACAAAGCTCTGGGCTGTCTTACTTGTTGCCAGCAATCTGATAGTTTGAATGTCGATTAATTGCTCAAAAAATTTCATGCTTTCACTCTTACATCAATTGAATCTTTAGCTCATGTAACAATGCCTATGTAGCGGATTTTAACGAAGTTTATGCCTACACTTTCAGAATGCTAATAGTCGAGGAGGGTTAAGTTGCTCGAACGCGACTAGCAGTAACAACTTCATGCCATTTGGGGGAGGACCGCGGCTCTGCGCTGGTTCTGAACTGGCTAAAATGGAAATGGCAATTTTCCTCCATCATTTGGTTCTGAATTTCGACTGGAAATTGTCGGACAAGGACCAAGCTTTCGCATACCCATTTGTCGACTTCCCTAAAGGCCTACCGATCAAAGTAAAACGCTTGAACCCGGAGGACTGAATTTTAAGTAAGCTGCAAATTACAATGAATCACGTATCTATATATTGCGCAGAAGATGAAAATTTCTTGACAGAAGAACTTCAGTTTTTTTAGTGTAGTGACGTTACTGGGTTCTTCGACTGGGGAGGAACCAGACTGGAGAGTTTGGCTTTACTTTGAACGCTGCCTCACGAAAATATTGCTAAACAGAAGTACAACTACAGACAGAACCTCAAGTTTCTCCCCTTAATTTTGTAAATTCTTCTTCACCTAATTAGGGCATCCCACATTGGGGCTTGGTGGGGATATGATTCTACTTTGTAAATCTTTCACTGTATTGTAATTTCTCTCTCTAATATATGAGTAATTATGACTTAACTATATCCTAGTGGTTTTTGCTACGTAGTCAAAACACTGTAACTGTTGTACTTTCACGGATCATGCTTGTGCGAATGCCTAGGAATAAGCTACAGACAGGTATCTCAATGTGCCAAAACGATTTTCTGCGGAAAGAATTCTCTGAAACCTCCACTATTCAATTGATAGGGGATGTGATAATTTAAAATAAACAAGAACATCAAGACGTAGCCAATTATTACGGGGTATTTCTTTGCGGAACCATGATCCTAGAAGCGTAGAAAAACTAAGGCTATGTTTTTTTTGTCTGTATTTCTACAATTTAGTTATTTTTAGTTTAGTTCAGTTCTATTTATAGTTTTAACTGTCTTTAGTTTTTTTCAATTTAGTTTCTTTTCAGATATTTAAGCCGACCAAAACACATCTTCACAATCACACATGCCAGATGTCACCTTTTAGAAACGAGAAGCAAAGCTTAGATATTGAAACAGCACCAGCCCCGCCCGTTGGCGTGATTTACTGATTTCTACTCGCAAGTTGAGTATCCGAGTAAGACTAACAATTACTTAGAAAAATCGTACTCCTGTACTAATTGATTAACCATGTTTTTTTTTTGATGGAAAATTATTAGTATCTTTCAACTTTGGATGAATATGAACTAGATCAAAAATATCTTTGGAAACTTATTAGTTTTAGTAAAATTAGAACGACGTCAATTAGCAATGCATCCACGATCACTCACAAAAACATTATCTCTCTTTGTTAAAAATAAGGGAAATGTTGAGTACATTTGGAGTTTGGACCCCCAAGACCTCCGAAGAATGGGAATTAAATGGGTTACTGCGTGTTGCTAATTGTTGTTTTATATCTGACAGAACATCGTGCAATTCGTATCCTAGTGTAACGTCCGACATGTAACAATGTATATGACCAGTGACGGATGTGCATCGTGTATGTGCTATAACTCTCAATTAACGTTTCTACTGCATTACCAAAAAGATCGTCATTTGGTGTTGGTTGTGTTGTCAACACTAAATACGAGAAGCAAATAATAAGAGCCCATATCCAGCCATGCTAATAGCCGTGTTAGTACATGTCCATAAGATTTGCGAAACTCTACTTTGAGACTAGTCCAATAGGCGGGGGAATGGTTTTTTTTTTTCTTTCTAGAGACCTCATTCCTCAGCCAACTTTTTGTTCTTTTAACAATTTCCTTCACTACCAACCAATGGAGTTGTCCAGTCTAAGAAAACATAACAATAGCAGAACACTGTATGATACTCTGATTACAAACCTCCAGGGGGGGGGGGGGGGGGGGGGGGG
>ONZK01002173.1:0-18725 GCA_900322385.1 Pharnaceum exiguum | reverse complement strand
TTCACTATATATTCTGTTAGGTTCATAAAAAAGGCATACAGTTTTATCGGAATCATATTACAATAATCTTACTATAGGATAAACGGATGGTGCTATCAAGTGAATGAGCTGCATGTCAATGTTAGTATGCATGTTACAGTACTACTTTTAAACCAGCTTTTTCAGTTTAATTTAAATTTAGGAGCTTGATTTATTTCAAGAACCACAAAATTTAGGACTTGATCATGTCGCCAAATTCATGCACATAGATTAAGTGTAGTCGAATCATGTTTCTATGCACTTCCAACATCATTCATTGGTTGTGCTTGTGCCTGTGTAATAGTAGCTTTCTAAGGATGGGAGGGATAGTCCACCTACAATTATCTGCAACTTTCCATCTGAAGGAGACATTATGTCCTCTTACTCCCCGTGATGTACCACATCATACCAAGTAAGTAAACTGATAATTGCCATTTGCCGACAGATTGATGAGGTCTGAGGGAAAACACTTAAACTACACTCTACTCCTACCTTCTTTTTTTTTTTCTTTAGAAACCAAGTGTGTTAAGAGGAATACGAGATTAAGGCTGTGTTTTGTTCGCGCTACTACATTTTAGTTTTTTTTAGTTCAGTTCATTTTTAGTTATAATTTAACTGTGTTTAGTTTTTTTTCAGTTCAGTTCAGTATCGTTTAATTTTCAATTCAGTTCAGTATCGTTTAATTTTCAATTCAGTTCAGTTTTTTTAGTTTTTTTCAGTTCAGTTCAATTTTAGTTCATATATTCTCATTCGACCAAAACACACCCTAAGAGCATCGGGTCAAAACAAAAAAAAAGGGGGAGGGAAAAAATGTGGTAAATTCACTCATTGTTATTTCATACGGAGTAGGTTATTAGGTTCTGAATAAGTGAAAATAAATCCGGGAAAAATAATTTCGGAACACGCAATTATCAGTTTATCACTAGACCCAAAAATACTATCAAACCCCACAAAGAGGCTACTTCGTCAAAAAGAAAATTAAATGCAGAAACGTGGGGCTCTTTTTCTCCTAGGGGACGTGGGCTTTCTCAATTAATGCGTGATACATTATCAAAAATAATTATGTGAAAAAACAAAATAAAAATCGGTAAGAAATCCTCCCAGGGACAAGTCGTGGCAAAAGGCCAAAACTTGTGGCAAAGTTCCGGGGATATAGTTGATGACTTGATGGTCTTGTTGAAGTATTGATGCAACCTTCTCCTTTTCTTTTCTTTTTTTCTTTTGTAATGAAGTTTTACTTTTAGGTAGCTCGAATTGATTGAAATTTTCAATAGGGAAAAGGCGGTGGATAAGTGCTCAATTTTGGAAAATCCTTCCTACTACTCTTCTTCAGATTCTTTTTCCATGCTGCTAATAATTGGTTCTTACGTCTCAGGATCATCAACCATTCACTGGACAATCTCCATTCAAACATATTTACGACTGATACCAAATTACCAACTTTTAGCATCTTTCACTCTTATAACAAGTTAGAACTGATACCTACTTCTTTTCGAGTGTATATATGCGTTAGTATTATGCCAAATCTTACCTTAGTCATGACAAAAACACATGGAAATAGTTATCAGGCTGATGATTATATTGTTTAGTGAAATCAATGGTTTATGCTAATCTAATTTTATATCAGCTTGAAGCTATTTTTGAAATGCTTTCCTGATCCATAATTCCGTATGTGCTACTCACCTTATATCTAAACTGTAATGTCCATCAAATATGAGTGGTTCAAGATGACTGGTATGATTACCTATAACACCAAAGTGTATCTTTTTTTCTTTCTAGCTAGAAAGCACATCTCATCGGTACCCAAAGTTAAGCGTGCTAATTAGGAAGTAGTGTAGAATGGGTGACTTCAAAGGATGTCATTCTCAAGGTGACCTCCGCGTCAAAGGGCGGGTGTTACATAAACTACATTATTGGATTTTTTTCAATTGCAACTTTTGTGAAAAATGATTTTAAAAATTGACAAATTGAAGGAGAAGTGGTGATGCATGATACAAAATAGAAAGAAACGTTCCTTGTCATTACAATTTAGTTTTAATGGAGTTTAATTTAGAAGGGCACCGGGAAATGAGTACCTAATTCAAGTGAAGTAAATACAATTTTGCAAAATCTGAATCACTAGTAACCTAAAAATTAAAGAGAACAATATTACGATTCGTCCAGATGGTGATTATTTGTTCTTGTTTTTTCCTTAAATTGATTGTGGGTGGACAGAAGGAAAGACATAGCAACTGACGAATCAAAGCCCAGCCATGATGTGTTTCCCACTTCCATGTGAAATGTGATCCATCAAATCCACGTACAGCCTCATCCATCCATCCTCACACTCACACATACACACAGTTACACACCAAGAAAAGACTCCCTCATTTCTACACTAGCCTTTTCTTTTTCTTTTTTCTTTTTTCTTTTTGCCTTTCCCTTTGGTCCTTCTTTCTTTTGTTTGTTATAATAATGATGGTAAAAGGGACCAAAAGCTATGTGGGGATTCTCATGTTTCAAATGGTCAACCTAAGTTAAAGAGATAGAGAGAGAACGGACTCAACTCAACTCACTGTTCCCAGTACCAGAACCTGATTCTTCTCCTCTCTCACAAACTCAAAAATTCCATTCTTTCACTCATTATTGATTATTTGACATTTAGTACTTACTTATTACCTTCCTCTTTATTTTTTAATTAATTATTACTCATACACTTATTAATAATTTTCTCAGCCACCCACCCACCCAACCCTCCCCCCCTTATTAATCCCCCCACTTCCCTCATTTTCTCCTCATTTCTCCACTCTCCTAAAAACTCTCCTACACACTCACCAAACACAATATTGAAAATTCTTCACCATGGCCTCTCAAGATGACCAAACTCTTTCTCTTGGCTTAGGCTTCCTTTCAACCCACAAACCAAAACCCACAAAGCAACCACTGGCTCAAACCATCGAACCATCGCTAACTCTCACCTTGTTTGGCGAGACGTACCAAAGGCCATCTCAGCATCAGCAACATATGGTTATTGATCAGGAGCGAGAAAGGGATACTGTTAGCGCTGCGTCTTCACTTTCGAACACCAACATCAACAACAACGTCGTCGTTTCTGTCAAGAGAGAAAGGGAGACTACTAGCTCTGAGGATCTCGATATTGAACGAGGATCCGAAGAAGATGATGGGTCGGGTCCTATCAATACCAATACTCGTAAGAAGCTTCGTCTTACCAAAGATCAATCTGCCCTTCTTGAGGAAAGTTTCAAGCAACACAGCACTCTCAACCCGGTATGTTACAATTCTATTACAACAATAAATATATATCAATAAACTATATGTTATACGATTATTATTCTGATTGAATTTTGTTATTACTATGCAGAAACAAAAACAAGCGTTAGCTGACCGGTTAAATCTACGCCCACGTCAGGTGGAGGTGTGGTTTCAGAACAGAAGAGCAAGGTATACAAATTTACGGATTTACCCCTATATTTTAATAAATGAATACGACTGTTGCTAGATAAAGGGTAGACAATCCAGTACTGTGGTAAACTGGTTATGTTACGGATTTGGTAACAGGCCAAAGGTCGTCTAACAGAAACCGAAATTCAGCCGTCAAATCTGTCAGGCCTGTCTGTCAATCATTGAAAATTTTAGTTTGGCCGTGGGGCGTACATACCTAATCTTATGATTAGATGAGTGATTTCTTATGAAAATAATTATTGAGATAATAATAGTACGTCGTACTTTTTTATTAATTATTATTAATTTGCACTCGAACACAGGTCAATTATAATTAATGGCCTAAACAAGATCCTGCTAAATAATAACAACGGATATTTATTATGAGTATCAAAGGCTATCAACCTATTAATTCATTACAATATTATTGTACACGTACGTGGCGAAATTGTTTACTGACGGATATTCTTTATTAATGATACAGGACTAAGCTTAAGCAAACGGAAGTTGACTGTGAGTACTTAAAGAAGTGTTGCGAGACCTTGACGGACGAGAATAGAAGGCTACAAAAGGAGCTAGCGGAATTAAAGGCGTTAAAGATGACGCAACCAGCTTTGTACATGCACCTACCGGCGGCGACTCTAACCATGTGCCCGTCATGCGAGAGGATCGGAGCCGGTGCCGTCCCTGGTGCGTCCGCGGCGTCGAAGAATCCCTTCACGATGGGTCCTAAGCCGCACTTCTATAGCTCCTTCCCGAACCCTTCAGCTGCATGTTGATCAAAAGTATAGTACTGTAGTATAGTATAGTATACGATCCTGTAGCTAGTTCATATACCTTAAATTTTATCTTTTGCTTAGATAAAAATCAGCAACACTGCGCGCCTGTGACCGATCTTTTTCTCGGTCCAGGATTATGATTTTGGTTGATTGTTTTTTTGTTTCCTCTTAATATTTAGGAGTATTAGTTAGATTACATGAAGTGATTAGAACCCAAAAAAAAGAAAAAAATGATTGAGAGGAGTACGTGGTTCAGCCTTGTAAAAAGATAGCTTTTCCTTCTTTTTCCTCTTTTTAGAAATACAGACTTTACTGATCCAGATGCGGTTTGTTGGTTGTACGTATTTATTATTGTAAATATGGTGAATGTTAATACATCGTTGTGACAAATTACGATTAATGTTTCCGATTTCCTTATATCTTTGTCGATTTGTAATTTCGTTTATCTATTTGTCGATAGGATCATTAGTAGGAATGTGTTATACGTTTTTGTTTGACTATACATTTGAAAAAAAAGAAGGAAGAAAAAACCTGATCGAGCGTACCATGCGTGGACAAAGGTTCATTCGTTAAATTGTAATTGAGTTGAACTTTGAATATGTTTGACGTATGCTAAAGATTAGACACAATCATCATGACATAAATCACGGTGTTCGATCTTGGCCCTTCTAGATATTAGCGTGCGTCAATCCAACAAATTGAAGAAGAAAAGAAATAATATAAGCGTGATTTAGTGCTTAAATGATTGAAAGGTACAACTGATAATTAAACTAATCAAAGCACAGATTGCCCCTCAATAACTTGTGTCTATTCTTTGATCGACATACTATGAATTTCTTATTCATTTGGTCTGCACCAAATTAATAACAAAATTCCGGTAAGTGTCTTTGGTGATTAGATTGATTGCTTGATTGAGCAACCTATGTTGGAGACTTGAGAGAGGTTCAAAATAATATGGATACTATATATGACTTCTGGTCATGGTCATGTATACTTTTTCTTAATTTTGGTGCTTGGTAGTCATCATTGATCAGACTTGTTTAACGTAAATGAGGGGGTTGTTTTACCAAATAGCAATAGGCAGTCAAAAGGATTTTTGTTCGCATCGTACCATGTTGACATTTGACAGTAATATGTGGGTGGCATACTAGATGGCGAGGAACGTGAGAAGAAATAGCAGAGCGGACAGGAGGCAGAAGGTGCAGAATACAAGTATCTCATAGATATAGTAATAAATAATTGAGTGATAAACGAATGTGACACTGAAGTACCTTCCCTTTTCTTTTCTTTTTTGTTCAGTCGAAAGTCGAATGCCTATTAGTCGAATTTGTGTAAAATCGTTTTATACATGATAGAGACTGGTTATAATTAACACAAAAAACTTATATAAACATGTTTCATATATTACTATATCTATGAGATACTTGTATCCTTCAGAAGTTCGGATACACAATAATGAACCTAGTGGTACACAATAATGACTTTGCGGTAAACAATGACCCCTCACACCAATCTCATATATGAGACGAGTTCACACACATTTTTCTATATAAACAATGTAATAAAAAAGGTTAATAAATTATCCTTAAAATAACCCATCCATGGCCATTGTTGACCCCGTCTCATATATGAAATAAGTTCACACAAATTTTTGTCTTAATTTTATACTCCGACTTCCTATCTAATTTCAAATCTTTAATTCTTAGGTACATCGACTGAATTTATAACTAGTATTACAAACATATCATTAATTTCCATTTTAATGCCATTACTCGGTCCCTTTATAATTAGTTATAAATTCAGCCGGTGTATTTGTACACCCGATGTACCAAAGACTTGCTGATTTCAAATAGCCGACTTTAGACAAATTGAAACCATACTCGTTAATATGGGTTGCGGTCCTGAATTGCGATGGTAAAGACATCGCCGTTATAAAGAGTTATTTGCCTGTAATTCCTTTATAAAAAACCAACTTTGTAAAGAAGATTTTTATAATAACTTTTTTATAAAAAAAACTCCCTTATATTTACTGCTCTATGGTGTAATAACTCTCATTTTTCATTTTCAAATATGAGGTTGTGAGATTGTGTGATCTGACCATTTCATATGAGTGAAACAGGGTATTAAGTGATAAAAAAAAATTCATTAATTTTCCAGTTTTCATATCACAATGTTCCATTTTTATCTTTTAGTAAAAATACACCATAAATACTCACATCATTCTACTTTTATCTTTGTATTTATTGATTGTTGAAAGAAAAGTTAAATCTTAGAAAACATGGACTTATTTAGGGATTGCTATCTTGAATTGAATTTTACTGAATTAATTTTCTCGAGACAAACAAAATAAGCTGAATTGTTTCAACTAAATTCCATTTTTTGTAATAATAATTAATATTAATTGGAAAAAGATACCATTAGTTACTTAATTTTCTAGGTTAGCTTTTTTTTTAGCGATTCCTGACAATTTGTATCCTACACCAAGGTGTATCTAGTACATTACACCTCCTCTTTATATTTAGATAAGTAATTAAATTAAACATTGAGCCTGTTATTCTTTTGATCATTTGAGAATCTTAATATAAAAGATAATGTATGGTGTATCTAATACTGGACACACGGGTGCACCATTTAGATATTCCTAATTCATTTCCATCCACTCAAGCTATTTTCGACATTCTTTTATTTCTTAGAACCAACAGTTTCTAAAACTAGCGTAGTTGAATAGTTATGTAGAATTTAAGGTAGGCATCATGAACTCAAAATTTGAACGAATAATTAGTGATCGAGGAGGCGTGGTGCATGAGTTCGCTTAAGTTTGGGATCGGAACGACACTAGTGGACTTCACGATACTATGATGCATACTCCATAATTGGGTGGAAGAGATTGGGTACAATTGTATAATAATTATGTATACAGTACGTGCTACGTACAAAACATGAGATCGAATTGACAATGTAACTGTACTACATAGTTAAATGATTCCTCTGCTACCACCCAAAAAATCAGGGTGCTCCTTCTCTGCCCCGCAGAAAAGTAGAAAGTGGTGGAGGAAAAAAAATGAAAAAGGACGTTTTGCTGAGTTAGTAAAGTCAAAATAGGGATCATGATAATGATAAATCAGTTGGAGGTTATGATTACGCGAAAAAGAGGTTAGCTCACGTGTATGTGTCCCCGTTTTCACACTCCCCCCACATCCTCATTGTGCTGAGGAGGAGAGAGAGTGGAGTGGAGGGCGAGATGCGTGTAGTGAAAGAAAGGAACTGAGAGGAGAGACTATAGAGTAGGGAACCCATATAAAAGGGGTCATGCCCACGTGAGATACCCCTATGCCCTTCCTTTTATGGGACCAATTAGGGTCACTCCCCCACGTGAGCTTTCCCCCCATCTATGGGTCCACGCTTATATTAGAACCAAGACTCTTTCCCTCCCACTTGCCATGCATGGAGTATATATTTTCGCTAGGTTGCACGGATACCTCTAATAAGAAGACGTATTCGTGTCGGATACGTGTCGGACACTGATACTTTTGGACATACATTCGACACTTCACTGAGTACTGAAGTACATTTTCACAATTTGATATATCTACTATCATATGTAATTTTATAATTTCATTAATCTTTTTCAACCTTAATACAAATATAGAGTTGATAAGTTCAAAAAAAATATAAAGTTAGACATTTTCCATTACTTTATATTTTATTTAATTGTCTAATTTGTGTAATAATATTCTTTATAAATAAAAAATATAAAAAGAATAGCCGTGTCCCATGTCCTATGTTTTTGGAATGTCATGTCGCCATGTCCGTATCAGTGTCCGTATCCGTATCCGTGTCAGTATCCGTGTCAGTATCCGTGCAACCTAGTATTTTCGTCCACCCTCTTGGATTTGCTTCTGGTCGTGCTACAATTCTTAATATTATATGGCCTTATTCCCTTTGATTTATCGAATTGACCTGAATTGAAAGTAACTGAATTGAACTGAAAAAACTAAATTTTTTATTTAAATATTTTGACACTTAATCACTTATCAAAACCATATTAATATCGTTTATAAAACTTTAGGGTGAGACCTTTTCAATGATATATTAATAATTATGAATGGATATTGGGATCAAAAGTAATTACTCCGTACATTCGTAAGTTACTGGATGAATTGAGAAATTGAACTAAACTGAAAGTAACTGAACTGAACTGAAGTTTTTAGAAACTGGGAGAACAGGCGCATGGTGTTAATAGGTGTATTTTGATTTCCTTCCCTTATTCTCTTTCTCCTACATTGTAAAATTAAAAAAATACATTCGTGTTTTTTAAAAATGCATTTTGAAATGCATTTGTGTTTTAAAAAAATTCCACTCAAATGGTAGAAAAAATATTGGGTGTACAATGATCATTAATCCATTATACACTTAAATGTTGTACCATATAATTTGTCGTAGTGCTCTCAGTAAAATCTCCAATTCTTAGGGCCACTGAATGTACACGTTTATCGATTATTATTTTTACAAAATATTACAACATATATTATTAGTCAACTTTTTGATGCCATTAGTCAGTAACTTTATTATTATCATAGATTCACCATGTGTACGTTATGACCCGATATATCAAAGATTTACTTCTATAAATTAATTATTATAGAGTAGTAATACTGATAGGAATATGGTTCTCAAAAAAAATGGTAGGACTGTGTATTTCCTTTTCATAAGAGAGCTTCTAATCATTCTGTGTTTCCTGCCTTTTTAAGAAAAGGAATTAATTATTAGAATAAAAATGAACTTCAACCTTATATGCTAAGTTTGCCTCCAAAGGCAAAGGCCATAGGAGATTATATTGTATAGTATTTTTCTTTTTCGATTGATTATTTTTCGAAAATAAGTTTAGTTTATGATAAAACATACTCCGTATTGTTTTACCCTATGTTCTCTCATATGTTTTCCATTATCTTTTTCTTCATTTCCCCTCTTTTTCTTTGAGAGTTGCACTCCAAGTCTCCAACCCATTCCTTATAACTCTAACTCAAGGTATTTTTTGTTTGTCTTAATAAATCTAAGGGTGTATTTTGATCGGTTGGGAAGATCTAAACTGAAACTGAACTGAACTGAAAAAAACTAAAAGATGTTTAACTGAACTGAAAATAAACTGAAGACGGTTAAAATTATAACTAAAACTGAACAGATCGAAAAAAACTGAACTGAACTGTAGTACTACCGACGAACAAAACACAACCTAAATTGTATTGTACATAACTTAAAAAAATTAAGGTAGTTAAACTTATAATTACTGAACTAATTGAAAAGAAAATATCTCAACTATGGCATTATTAACACAATACAATCTTAATTAAATTGATTTTGATTCAATTTAATGCCCTGTTCGGATGACGCTCACGTGGAGCTTATTTGATAATCCACACAAACTTAACTCATTAATAATCTCCTACCATAAACTTTTAACATTTTCGAATTTATCACAATTTGAAACTAAAACTTACAACTAGTACCTTCTTCTAATCCAATAATGAAATAAAATGTCCTCTAATGTCGTTTTATACTCCGATTCTTTATGACTATAGTTACTACTCTATACGAACATGAGCCAGATTGTAATTTGAACTTCTGCTCTATCATATTTTGTCGTTTTTTATTACATTGATTTGCTAATTGATGGCATGTTCTTTAAAACTAAATGATTTTAACACTCAATTAATTATCAAAATCATGTCAATGTAAGTTTACGAAACTATTCGGTGAGACATTTGCAATGATATACTAAAATTACTTCATACGAAAGGGATAACATAATCAAAACTCTTTACACTAGTAAGTTACGAGTTAAACTGCGAATAACAAAATCGAACTGAATCTAATTGAAATGTATTTAAATTAAACTAAACTAAACTTACGAGTAAAGACACATGCCCTAAATTTGCTTTTGCTTATTTTATGCTTATTTTAGCACATCAATCTGCCACCCGTACGTCAATTTGTGTTGGAGCAGACTTAACTGGCGTACATGATTGTTGGGTTCCACACTTCCACTTCAATTTCCACAATTACATACGCATCCATTTTGCAATAATAGGAACATATCCAATGGCTAAAAGTGCATATTCGTTAACAAGGACGGTTGAGATTGGAGGGTTTATGATGAACTAAACACATACGTTATGGATACAATATCATGATTGGGTTTTCCAGGGCGGAAAAAGGGCCCCATCAACTTATGGGAGATGATAGGCGGAGATCTGCTGTGGTCCAAACTCATACACTACAAGACAAAGGCTATTTTGAAACCGATTTAAATCGGTATCAAGCATTCGATCTCGAATTTGACACTGAAATCCTCAAAATGAGACCGAATTGAAACTGTCTCAAATTTCGAGACTGAAAAAAAAAATCAGTAGCTATTCGGTGTCAGATATTGCTACCGATTTATCATTGGTATCAATTTGGTAGCAAATTTGAGACCGAAAACAATTGGTTTCTTTTCGGACTCGGTTTTACTACTAAATATTTTGGTTTCCATTCAGTCTCCAGTTTTTGCTACCGAATTTAACTTCAGTAGCGTATCAGTGTCAATTTCGCTACCATAACAATTCGGTCTCCATTCAGTGTCAAGATACGAGACCATTTTTCGGAGCGGTGTCTTTTCGGTATCCATTATGCAACCGAAACTTATTGGTCTTATATCGGTCTCGATTTTTGAAACTGATCTTTTTCATAGTTTCTCTTTGATTTCAAATTATGTACTGAGACTTTTCGGTCTCAAATTAGTTCAAATGAAGTTTAAGTCTCATTTTTGGTGATGTTTTTTTTTCCTTAATGTCAAAGGATTATTAAACTTTAAATTTGATCATTTATTTATATAAAATTTTATTTATGTCTAACTTTTCTAAGTTAAAGTTTTTGGGCTCAAACATTTGTAAGTTTATGAGACTAAGAAATTTGTTTCTTTGTTTATTTATTTACATTTCTAATGAAAGTGTTAAATCCACGTAATAGTTAAAATAGCTAGTAGTGAGTGGCCGACCATTACCATATATAAGCTATGAATTATGTTTTCATATTTGAAAACCCATTATCTAAATTTTTTTATGCACATATATGTAATGAGGTTTGTATAGTTATTCTTACAAAAACGAAATAATGTATAAAAGACCATTCTTTTGTAATATTTTTTATGCACATATATGTAATGAGTTTTGTAATAGTTAAAATAACGCTAGCTAGTAAGTGGGACCAATTGACCATTGCTATATATGTATGAAAAGAATATACATGTATTCATTTTGATTTGAAATATAAAAAGAAATTTCTTATTTGTATTTACATTAATAAAATGAATGTATTTATGACTTCAATTTTGAATATAATGATATATAAAGGAAATTATTTATTTCAACTTCATCAACATCATTAACAATTGTTAACTATAATTTAGATCTTTAGATCTTTCTACTAATTAATAATTAGTAGTAGTAGTAGTAGTAGTACACTAACATATAATGATTATATTTGCATATTCACAAAATACACTAGTTTATAAGAAGTTTAATGTATGTAAGAGATATTTTTGTTTATTTTAGATGTAAGAATTAAGAAATGCATTAATACGTTAATTAATTTTCCACAAAACAGGTCTTTCCAGTATCCCTAAAATCATTTTCCCACCTCAGCTCACCTCTGTCTGTCTCTCCCTCAACAGTCAACCCAGACACCGTCTCACTAATCACTTATCATTTTCGGCAAAAAGCTCCCTCATTTCATCTCCGTGCTCCATTCTCTCTCCTCACCGAAGCCATCACTCACCCAACTTACCTCACCTCTCCATCGAACCCCTCTCCTCTCTCTCCTTGTGTCATACCATCACCCACCCACTTCGTTCTCTCTCATTCGATATCATAATCATCACCATCCTCCACTGTAATCGCCTCTGGCTATTGCGGTCGACCACATCATGCGAGATCTCGACTCCATCATCCTCCATCGTGTACGGACTCTGCGCCACCACCAATCATTGGCAATTCATCGCCCCCATTAGGTCTCCTATTTCACTCTCTATCGTCTCTTATATTCTTTATTTTTCTGTTCATTTTTTGTTGCTCGAATTGGGGTTTAGTTTTCTCCTGCTTATGGTGTTAGGGCTTTGTTGATTTCTTTTTGTTTTTTTCTTTAGTTTTGGGTGTGCTAATTACATTTTAGATATAGAATTTTAATATGAATTCAGAATATAGTTGCATTGGTGACCCAAAAGCTAATGATTTGATTTATAACAATAAGGTTAACCAGATTCTCTAATGAAAATGGTGTCTATGTTTACTGTTCTATCAAGAATGCTAGTATAAAGAATGCCTTTCTAAAGTAAAAGAGCATAAACGAACAATGAGAATTGCAGAGAAGAGTTAGTTGGCATTTTGTTAATGATAATTGATGCCAAAATGCAGCTCATAAGGTAGATACTAGTACGGTTGTTACACTAGATGACAAAAACAGCCAATGAGCTTAACTATTTCACCACAGAAATCCACAAAGATATTGCTACATTTTGACTGTACTTATCATCATTCGAACTACTGTTTATGAGTTCAGCCCTCTTGCTTATCAGTTGTGCCAGAGTGATCAATACTTGTACAAATAGTTGTTTCACTTGTTCTGGCTGATTGATCAGTTCATTTAACAGTTCCATTTCTTGAGCAGCTGCGTCTTGTGTATCAAGGGGGAAGAGGGGGGTTGAATGATGGTGTTGTTTAATTTATTCCTGAAAAATATTGAGTTCGTTCAGCCATTGGATTTAGTTTATCAAGTTTTTGTTTTTTCAATTTGTTTGGGTAATCTGAAAGCTAGGTGTATTGTCACTATTGTTTTTTTTTTTGTTGTTGTTCTGAGTTGCTGGGGAACAGTGATTGTATACAGATGGATTTACCCTGTTCCATAAAGATGCTCGCCTACTTGTTGCAACTAAAGAGACTTGTGATCAGCTGTTGCAGCAAGAGTGAGTTCCCGTAGGCTTCACGTATTCTGCCTTAGACTTCGTGTCTTTTCATAGTCAACCTCGCAATTCTGTATGACAAGCGTCTGTGTGTGAACCTTAGTAAAGTTCCTAATACTGATATGAGTCTTTCAATTTGCAGGCACTCTCTTCAGAGAAGCGAAGAAAAATACTTTTGGGCATAGCTCATGCCTTGGAAGCAAATGAAGAATTAATCAAATCTGAAAATGATGCATACGCACTGAAGCCTGGAAAGGCAAGTTTCTGATTTACCATGCCAATGCCGTTATATTTTTTTTGTGTGTGTGTTGTCTTTCTTGATATGTGTATATCTGGTTTCACTTTATTGCTTTGGACCTTATGAGACATCTCTCATTTGCTATGTTTGGCAGATTTGTAGTCTTGCCAAGTCTATTCGAGTGCTTGCTGAAATTGAAGACCCCCTACCAAGGTATTGTGATGCCTCTTTACTTCGTTTTATGAGTACTATTAAGTGAACCTAGGAAGAGAAAGAAAGGTTTTAGTTCTTGGCCTTTTCATATTTGGGGTTTGTTTTTACATTGTAAAGTGGTGATGTATAACGTGTAGTCTTCAAATAAAACGTATCTTTTCTCATTTTTTAACCAGTTGTTTACAATATAATGTGAATGACTAGTTTAAGCTTTTGTTGTGCTTTGTCTTTGATCAGATCGCTGATGGACCCCACGTTAGAGAAAACTTCATGTCAAAACTGGGTGTTCTCCTAATTGTTTTGAGTCTCGTCCAGTGCCTTAGTTCAGGTACTACCTCTCTTGAATGGCATTATTGAATATTTGTACCTGAGACGGAAACTAACCACTTGGTGGTAATCTTATATATATGTGCTATTGACTGAGTATGAACAGAACCAGACCACCACCACAAGTGAAGTCTGTTAACTCATGCCGAGGCCTTCATGATAACGCATAGTGTCGTGGAAGATAAAAAGATTGGTGGTGTTAGAAAGTTTGTGGATGATTACTCAAAGGAAGTTATTGTAAACAATTTTTTTCCGATTGCAACATTTGTATCAAAAATTTCTGTTGTTAGATTGCTACCATTTTGAGTCCGATTTAATAAATACTGGTGTTTGTATCAATATTGCTACCAAGATAACACTATTTTTCAGTCTCTAAATGCCCCTAGAATGACACCACTTTTGGGTCTCAAATATTGGTCTCACATTTTGCTACTAAACAGAAACTAACATTCGGTGTCATAAAATATTACCGTATTGAAACCGTAGAGATTCGTTCAAAAATGACACTGATACGACACAATTTATTCGGTAGCAAAAATGATACCGTAAAAACGGTTTTAAAATAGGTATCGAAATAGAGACTGACTGGAGACTGATATTTTCGGTCTCTCTTTTCTGCTACCGAATATTTTGGTTTCGAATCAGTGTCGTGTTTTGAGACCCAAAAAACGGTCTCAAAGTACGTATCAAAATGGATACTGAATTGAGACCGAAATTTCTGGTCTCTATTTTCTGCTACCGAAGATATTGGTTTCGAATCGGTGTCTGATTTTGAGACCGATTGAAAAAATTCAGTCTCGAGCATTTAGAGACCGAGGGTATAGCCACCGAATTTTTTGGTCTCATTTCGGTCTCAAAAGGCGTTTTGAGACCGAAATTCGTTGAGTCGAGACTGATTTTTCGGTCTCGAATCAGGCTTTTTCTTGTAGTGATATGATTTGATTGTAAGATCTCTTGCCTGAAATATGTGGGAACTTTCGGGGAATTCTGCCGACTCTGTTTATGTAGTGGTAAACTGGTAATTAATGGTCCACTTTGTCTTTAAAAAAAAAAATCTAACGGTCCATCTATCTGTCTAATCGTTTTAGTTATAAAAAAAACAATAGACACCTAAATCGATAAATTATATACTACACCCAGTGTACCTCACTCCGTACACCCACCTTTGTATGTAGATGATTAAAAGATTGGGCCCTTTATTTTTTATGAAGTATTGGGCCTAAAACAAGAGAAATAAACAAAGAGGGTGTACGGAGCAAGGTACACCGGGTGGACGATGTAAGTATTCACCTAAATCCTTCGGCTTAGAACAATCCCAATCTTTTTTCTTTTAAAAATCCCAATTCCAAATCTTATTCGCGTCGAATCGACCCAATAAGAGAGTGGTCCCAACAAATTGTTTCTCCATTTGACAAAGTTCGAACCTAATACCTTACTTAAGGAATAAGAGTGTCGAATCACTCACACCAACCACATGTTAGTAACTTTCATCACTTTCACCGTTTCCTCTTTTCTTTTGGGAAATAACTCCTATCAACCTCTAATTATAAGGATCGCCCGCTATATGTTTACACCATACACCGAGTGTTTTTTCTTTTGTAAAGTATTACAATACAATATCATTAGTCACTTTTTAAATATCATCAGACAATTTTATTAGCTAGACTCACCTAAGACTTTGGTCATTATATCCAATAATAATGATCTTAGGGCATCTTTATTGGACATACTTGACAAAGTCTCAAGTAACAAAATCTCAACTTCAAACTTATGTGATACTTTTCACATTATGGGGGTATTTTGTTGATACTCTTCAAAGGTCTAACATTTTATTTTTTATTACATATAATTTATATTATATTTGAGTCTCAACATGGGTATGTCATTCCAAATACCCAACCTCATACTTTCTCTAAGTCTCAAATAAAAGGACCAATATTATTGGTAAATTTGCAAAATCTTAACATAAGACCCTAATTGAGACTCTAGTGGGTATGTCCAATAAAGATGCATCGCCTTAGTAATTGCTTATTAGCTAGACAATGATTAGGTAGTGTGTGAATTTGTTAACTCAAACACTTAACATCTGATGATAAATGGAGTATTACGTACCAATTCGGCATGCAGGATTGCAAGGTAAGAGGAAAATGATCTCTGTGTCATTACCCTTGCTCAATAAGTACAAGATTCGCTCACATAATGAGCACACGTAATTAAAAACCACTGCTATAAGTCTATAACTAACCAAGACACTTGTCCTGCTATTGAAAGTTTGTCGGCCTGAATAGAGCGGTAACTAATTCATCACAAAAAATTATCTGAAATCGATTAATGCATGAGATTTAATATTAATAACCCTTTGGGTAGTAATTAATGATTCACCGGGTATATAATAATAATCAATCTTTTGGATAAATAATAATTACCTATCTCATACTCCCCCCGTTTCTAAAAGTTCTTCCTCTAATCCTTTTTGGGTTGTTTCAAATAGTTCTTCCTCTTTCCTTTTTTGGGTTAGTTTTTTTCAGGAAAGATCTTTTTTGCCCTTAGTGTTCTCTGCTATCTACCATTATATCCACAATCAAGTAATAACTGAAAAAGAAGAGATATATTTGTCCATTTAACATTTTATTAAAATGTGTGTAAAATTGTAAACATGAAGAACTTTTGAAAACAGACATATATTTTTCTCTTAATTCATTAATAGTTTCACTTTTTAATTTTTTTACAAGGAAGGTATTTTGATCGGGTACAATTAGGGAAATGGATGATTCAAACCAAATCTTTATCGTGAGGCCAAAACCACTTCTATCTACTACAATAAATGGGTTACATACTTACATCTATGTCCTATCTCTTTTTTTTTTTTTTGGTATATAGGGAGGCACTAGGGCAGTAAGAATCGAGCCCCCAACCTTAAGGGTTAAAAGTGTGCTCTCTACCACTTGAGCAACCCTCTCTTATGTATGTCCTATCTCTTTGATGTGTGACAATATTTTCAACTATTTGTCTTTTCTCCGACTTACTAATTCGTAAATGCACTGGATTTTAAAACAAAACATGTATATGCATGCAAAAACTTTGAAGGCCACGAACGTCTATGGGATTATTGACGCGTGCTGTAACATAGAAGTAGCCAACGTACTATTGTTTTTTCCTTTTTTTTTTCTTCCCGTTTTTACAACGCAACGCACTGTTGGTCTGTTGGTGGCTTGGTGCACTAACACGGGTATTCATGGAAATAACCGATAGGTCATTATGATAATTGACAACAATTTCATGAGAAGTCAATGATTGAAATCTTGATAGCCACTCCGCATAAACCAGGCACTTGCAGTACGTGCAGACTATGCAGTTAGCCAGTTATTAGTATGCACATATATACTGAGGGACGATGCTCTAGTCGCTATGTGAGGGGCACCATCCAGTATTCCAGTCAAGCAAATGCGGCAAACCAACTATTTCCTCGTGACAAATGCTCAATGGATAGCCCGAGATGAACCTCCTAATGTGGACCTCCATCCTTGACATAAAAAAAAAACACTCGCCACTCCAGGCCATATACTAATTTACGGTACAAACTACAGTAATACACAACAAGGCGATAATAGTTAGGGCTTTGGATTTACATTCTACTTAGCTGTTTAGAACTTTTTTTTTTGTTTTTGAGAAAGCTGTTTAGAACTTGATTGAACGGAACAAATAAAGTGAGCTGACCATCACGGGAGTGAACAATTTTCAGCTAAACTGAATCAAACTCAAACTTCAGTTTAATACTTCGTATCTTTTATCACTTATCAAAATTCATTCAGTTCTATGTAATGAGACCGTTCAATAACTTACGATTTTAAGAATGATCACAGTATGATATAGATCTCAAAATTTATAAGGGTAACGTTACGATCGAGTTCAACTGAACTATTCTAAGAACTAAACGGTTGTAAAAAAAAAGGTCATCTGAAACCCCTAGTCAGCTCATCTTGGGCCAAATTCTCAAGTGGCAAAATGATTCATTGATTTAGGAGCTCGCTTGGGCCAGTTATAGTCTGATAGATAGCAAATTGTTTGGCAACAAGAAAAGTATTCCATAGCCCCTACCTCTTAGGCTCTTACAATAAGAAAACAAGCCCCTAGCCCACGCCTCTTACAATAAAGAAAACAAATCCGAGCACATTAGTTTTGGTATGAAACTATTTTTAGAGAATGCTCTTCACTAAGCATGCATGTTAATTAGTATTTTGAGTAGCCAAAACTACTAAAATGACCCCGGTCCTTGTTTAATTGATTTTGACACTCAATCGATTATCAAAACTCTATCAATATTGTACGATACGAAACTATATGAAATTTCCAATGACATACAAGTAGGGCCGTACCGTAAATTTTGAGGCTTTGTTCGATTAAAAAAATACACAAAAATTTGGGTGAGACCGTCTCACACTAAGGTTAGTGTGCGACGGGGTTTTTTTTTTTTCGATTTTTTTTTTTTCTATGGGGTCATTTTATAGTTGTATGGGGGACATTTTTCAGTTGTATGGGGCATTTTTTAGTTTTTAACTTGAGTTGTATGGGGTCATTTTTCAGTTGTATGGGGGTTATTTTTCAGTTGTATGGGGGTCATTTTTTAGTTTTTAACTTGAGTTGTATGGGGTCATTTTTCAGTTGTATGGGGGTCATTTTTCAATTGTATGGGCGTCATTTTTTAGTTTTTAAC
>ONZK01002172.1:76733-95550 GCA_900322385.1 Pharnaceum exiguum | reverse complement strand
AAAATCAGTACATTACCCCCCCCCCCTCTCTCAAAAAAGAAAACAGTAGCCGAATCAAATTTCAAACTATTCGAACAGTAACAGCCAAAAGGGGAACAAGAATGTCCAGTGAGGATTGTGATCATTTATTGCAATCAATATGACATGAACAGCTACAAAAAAATAATTGTGATCATTTATTGCAATCAACTCTGCACCTTCCTGCATTCAGAATAATATGATGGATTTTCAAGCTAACATGGAGCCTCCTACGTAAATGCACCTAGACTAATCGCAACTAACAAGCACCTAACTCAAAGGGGGGAAGACGGGTTATGTTCGTCTCAGTGACACAGATTCTCGAAACCCATATACTCACGATGCTCCAGCTTGTGAATTACATGGGCTACACCTACTCCACCTGCAACAATAAAAAAAATTATGGGAAATGAGGCATAATTCTACTTTAGACATTAGTCTTTGAGGCGAACTTAGAAATCGACAACAACAGGAGTTAGCAACTCACCTAGGCAGATTGCACTGACAAAAATAGTGATAGCCAAGGTGAAAATGATGATAGATGTTCTCCCCAGTTTTGAGATGACCTTGCGAACTATGTGCTGGCCAGTGAAGGCAGCTATTGCTGTGACTGAAGATAAATAGGCAGCTGAAAGAAATGCATAGTCCAAATTCAGGGATGAGAATGGGAAGCCAACCAAGATAACAAACTTATATATGAATTTATGAGGGAAAACGTATTTTCCAACTTGTAAATGTTGTGGCGAATGAAAGAAAGACACATTTTGGACGGAAAAGTGCTAATTTTGCTTACGTACAGTATGGAACTGGGAAGCGCTTTAGGATGTAATACTGAACAACGGACATAGAGGCCGAGAACGCCATGGAGAAAGCTGAAGTTGCACTTGCAACCTGTTGCAAATTATCACATGTTTAGAATTTCAGTAAATTCTTCAGTATCTCAATCCTGAGTTCACTAAACAACTTATAGGCATAGTTCATGAATAGTAATTCTTTAATTGCAACTATTTGTTATTATTGAGTACCTGAGCTGGAACTCCTAGTTCAAGAAACAGGGGAGTTAAGATGACTCCACCACCAATACCGAGCATGCCAGCAATGGTACCAGCTAGTATACCACTGAACAAGTACAGAAGTATCCGAGACACAGTCCAGTCTCTGAACTCTTTCCCACAAGAGGTGATCGTTGTAGTCCCTTTGTATAAGCGCACTGCTTGATAAACTGATACAGATGATCCTATTAAAACCTATAGATATTAAGCAAAAAAGCTTTTAGATGACATGGTGTAGACATCAAACTAATAGTGCAAGATGTATGCCGGCAATTATAATTCACATCATCAAGATTACAATGGAACATTCCCTCGAGCCTCCGGACCCTCAGAAGCAACGACAGCCAACTGAAAAGACTTACCTGCAGCGAGTTTAGAATCCAGTAGACAAAGGAGCAGGGCATTACACAAGTCTGCACATGGATAGCAAAAAACAGTTGTTCAAGAATTAAAATGAGAAAATGGATGAACTGAAAAAAGTGTTAATTTTGAAGACAAAAAAGGCACATGACTATGTCTAATATTTGAGATTTGAGGATAGGCTGATGTCAAAAACTTTGGATGAAGCTCCGAATCTCAATCTCAGATGATTCTACGCTCAACAAATACCTCACATCCAAGGTATAAATGACTCAGGTGATTGTTTTCTCCAACGGAAGAGTCATTGTGTGCTAAACCTTTTTAGCCAGCTTAGGTGTGGCCTCTACCACATATACTAGTACAAGTTGTGACTTGGAAAGATCAGAGCAATTTTTAGTAATTGATCAAGTTAAACTGACCTTTGTAACCTGAACTGCAAAGAAAGCCATCCAGACCATTATAAGAATGGATAGTTGTTTCCATTTTATGTTATCTAACATGGGAACCTGTACAAAACAAGAGCAAAATTTTAAAGTTGATGTTCTGTCTGAATTTGATGCCAGGGAAGGTGGAAATAGTACAGAAGTAGACCTTCTCATCTTGAGATATTTGAGAAGCTCTCGAAGTAGCATCTTTCTCACCATGAGCAGCACCTGTAAGAGATGATTACAAACATAAGAAGAGTAAAGGAGATCATGAACCATACAACAGTTGAATGCAATTGAAATTCTTTTGCAGATACTACTTCTAAATCTTTCACTTGGATTTTTCAGCAAAATATGTATATATTTTTTTCCAGCTGAAGCTGTGTCAGCCTATAGCCAATTAGCACACATTTTTTTTCATTTCACACATCAAACCGACACTCATTTCGATCCAAAATTAATAACCCTTGTCATCCGGAATCAGATGTAATGAGTTAGTAGACACTTGTGATCCTCTTGGAAGTGCTGTTTGGTGATCCTCAAAGAAGTGCTGTTCGGAAAGCACCTATATAACATTCGGTCTAGGGCATGTTCTTTGTTTGGATACATGAACTGTTCCGTGGATTGATTTAGCAAGAGCCCGTGGCCTAAATGTTGGAATCAAATATGAAATTCACATAA
Organism: Pharnaceum exiguum; assembly: GCA_900322385.1. Classification (NCBI taxonomy): domain Eukaryota; kingdom Viridiplantae; phylum Streptophyta; class Magnoliopsida; order Caryophyllales; family Molluginaceae; genus Pharnaceum; species Pharnaceum exiguum. The sequence continues at coordinate 93,014 of ONZK01002172.1, read as the reverse complement.
ACAGAGAATCACAGTAAACAAAGTACTTTTTAGCAGATTCGTTTCCTCAGTTGCCTCTTCTGCCTCTTCACCTCTACTACCTTCAGTCCCTTCCTCTGGCAGCTTTATCTCGGAGAGTTGCACAGAAATTTGACTACGAATTTCATTATCTGTCGAACAAAAAGGTCTATAAGTCACTCCATTATATTGTTAGTCCGCATACGTGCAAGCTCAAATAATGCTTGAAAATTGAGGTGGCAGGAAGGTATGAAACCAAGACCTCATTAATCTATATCCAGAGTATAAGTTTATGATTACAGGTAAACAAAGAGTAGGAAACCAAAACGACAATTCAGTGAATGATTCAGGAAAATGAAGTACTAACCATATCTTTTGTCATAATTCTGTTGAAAGGAAGATTCCTGTCAATCAAATGATTATCAAAACCCCTCATTAGCCAGGTCTAATATATAGAGAAATGTGGCAATTTGGTTCGCGACATTAGTTACCTGCTTCATCAGTGACTCTTTCTTCCACGACTCAACACCTTTTATGAAAGATCTTGTTGAACTAACTGCAATGGACTTTCATAATGAATGTGTTAGCTCCTTCCTCAATTATGTAGAGTTTTTCTTTTAGGGAAGTGCACCTTAAGTCCATGCTTTAACAAACTATTCTTACACCTACTCTCTTAATCATCCTTTATACAACATGAGTAACTTGAACATTATAGCTTAAAACTTACCAACAAACAGTATGATAAGCAGGATTGTAATCATCCAGTCAGCAAAGAGGACATTGAATACAACACCAACGCTGATTCCCACCAAAAGAGTAGGCTGGAAGAGCAGAGCCAAGTCATAGTCTATTAGAGGCATATTCAAAGTGGGATGTTTCCGTTTCAAATTGTAGTAGACTGTTGATACAGCTGTGCCCATGATCATGCCTGGAAAATTGATGGGCGGAAATAAATAAAACTTATAAAGCATCAGATGCACCATTTAACAAGCATAAAATTCAGTCGTGAAGAAAATTTGTCAGGATTCAGATGCCATGTTTCAACCTAGAGGAGAAAGCAACAGGGCACGACGGTAACAAAGTCAAACAAAGTAAAGCTTAGAACAAGATAAGAGTTACATTTGGTTACCAACATTTGGACATTGCAGCAGCTGATTTAGCATCAAAGCCGATGATCAATACAAGCATTGGGACAAAGATAGCACCTCCTCCAACCCCTCCTACACTGCCCAATGCAGCTCCTGTGAATCCGACTATTGAACCTGCCGCGATTCGCCATCCAAACTCCAACTCCTGTTAGATAGAGATGCAAATAAAGATTAGCTTTCAATATCAGCTATGGAGCAAAATGACGAATGTGCTTCTCATAGAAAAATATAACAGGATGAGGATCAGGACACAAACTCACTGGCCAGACAGGCACAAAGGAAGACATCCTCTTGCACAAGATGGAAAAGGGACAATAGAATATGTCAATACTTGAAGCACCAATCGAACTGTCATCTTTGACGTACACACGTTTGCAACAGAAGAGGAAGTAAAATGAGCTTCCTAGGGGAGGCTGTTCTTGGGAATGTATGATTAGAAATCTCCCCACTTTTGTTCAACGAAAACTTGTCAAATGAATAAATTAATCCACCTGCCGAAGAAAACAATACATTAAGCAACTAAAGCACTGTAAAATATATTTAAGTTATTAAGCAGATCACGTTCAATAAATACTCCGCAAACTCGGGTTGATATTTCATAAACTGATGCAATATACTACCACTACTAAAGTTTATGTCTGCTTTTATCCTGCATTTCTTCTGCTCTTAGGTTATTCTAAGATCCATCCACTAGACTGTAACCAGCTACTGATGTTATGTTTGACCCAGGTAATTGTGATAGTACCTCAGATTACATTATCTGACAAAAGTACCTTCCAAGTTCTCTTCTCTATGTATTTCTTGACTCATTCATGTGCTTTTGGAATATATCTCAGTTTTAGTCACATAGAGCTAGATGCCTAGATCTCTCCCACCTTGCTGTCCAATTTACTCTTTTTTTTCCAACAGCTGGAGTTTTATGCAGGCCGCGCACAAGCAGGGGAGGTGGTCATATCTATAGCTAGTGGCAATTAAATAAGAACCAGATCAATTTTTATTAACAAATAATCATCAATAATGATGCAACCATTTAATAACATAACAATATCCTCTCACAAAAATTACATAACAATAATGAAGTGACACACAAGTACACAACTCCAGTGACTCCCTCGTCTTCTTTTTTTGAAGAAGGAAAAAATGCTACCTAGTTACATTCCGCAGTATTTACAGTGACTGGTTAATTAGTGACAGAAAGTCTCAAATCCCATATATTCATGATTCTCCAGCTTCTCAATCATACGAGTAATCCCAACTCCACCTAAAATTAGCATTAGGTACAAAAGGAAGAAAAGAAAGATATGATAAACGAATATTCAGATATAGCCAGATAGTAGGTGATATTGGATGTTAAAAAGCCAATCAAAACCTTACCTAAGCAGAATGCGCTTACTAGAATTGTTGCAGAGAGGATAAATATTATGATTGATGCTCTGCCTAGTAGTTTTATGATCTTTCTGACTACATGCTGACCAGTAAATGCTGCAGTAATGGCCACTAGAAAAAGATATGCAGCTGCAGTATAATAGGAAAAGAAATCAGAAAAAGCTTTTAGAATATCAGGTTCATATGAAGACCATCTTTCAGCTTTAGGTGATTATGGACTATAGCAAAATGGCTAAGAACCCTTCCATTACTTCTTATTTTTGGTGAAGTTATTGGAAGTCAATACTCCAATACAGCAATTGGTCAATCACGGAAACAACCTCTCTGTTTACTTAAACAGGGGTAAGGTTGCGTACATCCTGACCCGAGCACCCCCATTTAATGGGGATTTACACTCGATTGTTGTTGTTGTTGTTGTTGTTGTAGGTTCATATGAAGACCGAATTTCAGAACATGTTTCAGTGTGTACCATACGGAACAGGAAACCGCTTCAGAATGTAATACTGTACCACTGGCATGGAAGATGAGAATGCCATTGAGAAAGTTGAAGTTGCACTAGCAACCTGCAAAATGTAATTTTATGATTAGTACTATATTGGTTTGGAATGGAAAATGTTCCCAACACTAAAAACATTTGGCAAAAGAGTCGCAGATAGATTTTTTTCCTGACACTTCCACTACCTGAGGAGGGATGCCTAATTCAAGTAACAGGGGTGTCAAGATAAACCCCCCACCTAGCCCAAGTGTGCCAACAATTGTGCCAGCCAATATCCCACAGCAACAGTATAGAAATAGCTTGTGAATCCTCCAATCTGTGACTTCATTTCCCTGATTAGCAATAACTCTCGTTCCTTTGTACAAGCGAGTTGCTTCAACAAAACTAACCGACACAGCAATAGGCACCTGAAAGAAGAAGAAATACTTCTGTACATAAAGCCAAAGACCGGATGATAAATGAATCTTCAACTACTTTTATTAGAGTTGTTAAAGTCTGCTTTGTTCACCTGTAACAAATTCAGTATCCAGTAAATCGCAGAGCAAGTCATGGCATTAGTCTGCAGATTATAGAGAACACAAAAACATGGTTCAGCAGCATAATATAACTGATTGAGCAGAAGCTTTAACTAATTCACCAGAAATTGCCATCAGCCCATCAAGATACTAAGATCGAAATATTTTCTCGCTTTTCTTTACTGTCCGTTTGTAGGAAAAACCATTGTTTTTCTTAAAATAAGAAGAAAAAAATGTGTGTTTTTGACAATTCAGAAGCATCAAAGTGTATCAAGTAAACAAGCTCACAGGATCCCTTAGCTAAGCAAAGCAAAACTCAAAGCTGCAAGCAGAGTTACCACCACTAATGTCATACCAGCATAAATGAAACTGACTAACTGATAACTTATGTTCCAATTCCTCTGAATATTCTCAAAAGCCTGTTTGACTGCATATGATATTTCATACTATCTTGGAAAGTATGAAAAGATAGTAACATTCCTACATCCTAATAGTTGCCAGTAGTACTCATACTTGAGGACACCTATTTGAAAACTATTAATCCTAAAACTTGAGGTGATTGCATTGTTTGAGATGCAGATTTCTCCGAGACTAGACATGAAGACCTTTAGAGAATTTCACAATTTGGTCTGATCTGCTTGAAAATTTGAATCGTCTTTCATCAATAGCAGTGTACTTTCAGATACAATGTATCTTACCTTAACTATCTGAATTAGAAAGAAGGCCAACCAAACAAATAGAAGCAGAGAAAGCTCTTGCCACTTTATGTTGCTTAAAATGGGAACCTGGTAGGAACAAAATGACTAGACAAAGGTAAATGGAGAGATAACATCACTAACTTCACTAACAGCACAATGTATTACTAGTGAACATACCGCAGCATCTTGACGTGCAGCTGGATCACTTGACAACCTTTTCGAAATAGTAATGGAGTTTTCTATGAATCAAAATAAACAAGTCTTCAGAAATTACACCAGCATATCACAGTAAAGCCCCTAACACTTCAATTGCTACCATAACTTGGAACATTTATTGTGATGTCAAACAATACTAATGCATTTGTACAAATTTTCATGACTTTATACTTTATCTACAGCTTCTAAGTTCATCTTAAAACAATTGATTCAAGAACTACCAGAAACTCGTTAAGCTTGTCTAATAGGTTATAGCTCTGTACAACTCTTCATCTCAGAAGCAGAAGATGAGGTAATTCAAGCACTGACTCATACAGATACAATCAACATTTACTCAATTTTCAACTTTTTTTTTTTTGGGTTGGGGGTGGGGATTAAGATGCTACACCAGCACTAAAGATAAAGTAGACAAATGAAGCATACTTTCAAGTAACTGAGCAGTCTCTGTGTCTTCTTCTTGTCCTTCTTTGACTCCTCCTTCAACCACTCCTTTCTCTATTGTTACTCCGGAAAGCTGCAAACATACATCAGATGACAATTTGGTTTCAGAATCCAACAGCTTGTCTGCCTCCCGAGATTCAAGAATCAATTCAACATGAAAGTCTTTGTACCCTCATCATAAGTGACTCTTTCTTCCATGTATCCACACCCCTCGATATGGCTCTCAATGATGTAACTGTCACCAGATTCCAGAAAGAAGTTAATCAGCTGTTCTACTTATCAGAATCTTATGTGAGGCTAATAATAAGATATTGGTGTCCCGACTTCTTTAAAACAACATCCTAGTGAGATAGTTACCCCCGAAAAGAGCAATAAGTAGAATAGTGATCATCCATTCAGCAAAGATGATATTGAAGGCCACTTCAATGCTGATTCCTAGCATTAGCATAGGTTGGAAGAGCAGCGCGAGGTCATAATCTATGAGGGGCATGTCTAGTGACGGATGTCTTTGCTTTAAGTTATAGTAAACTGTTGAAGTAGCAGCTCCCATGATCATACCTTCAATTTCAGATAAAAAAGCCGAATTCTGAACATAAAGTCTTGGAGCGAAAACAAATAGCTATTCAGAAATTTGCATAAACCAAAGAGACAAATAGAAATATGACTTGGAGGCTAACATTTTGACATAGCAGCAGCAGACTTAGGATCGAAACCAATAATTAAAGTCAGCATAGGGACATAAATGCCACCTCCACCAACCCCTCCAGCGCTCCCTACCGCTGCGCCCAGGAATCCAATGACTGAAGCTATGAGCAACCTCCATCCCAATTCAAACTCCTGCACAACCGACGTCGAAACGAGACACAAACAACAAGCTCGCTAATCAGAATAGCAACATGATAATACACATTGTATCAGTGAGTGTTAAAATAATAAATGTAGCTCACTGGCCAAACAGGTTGATATGAAGACATCCTTAGTGCAAGCAGACATTGAAAACTTAATGACTTAAATGGAAATTTAAATGTTCCATGGTTTAGTTATCTGTCGACTTTGGTTCTGCTGGCCACTAAAAAAAAAGGTGCAGTTCTTTAATTTAGCAAACAGAAGGGGGGTGGGGTGGCATATATTCTTCACAGGAAAGCCCTGCCCCTCCTCAACTTTTACCTGATTGTTTTTTAACAATGTTTTTTTTTTTTTGGAGGGAATTCTTCTGGAGACGCGGCTGCTGACCAAGCTTTTCCCGCCGTTAGCCTTCAAACTGATACTGGTTTACCTGCAAATCATTTTCAGTGAGTCACCCAAATAGGCTGTACAGTAATAACTTTGGGTGAAACCTTTTCCAATATAGAATGAGATCGATCATGAGTCTAATATATAAAAGGGATTTACATATAAGAAATTCCCCTTCCCTCTTTTCGCCGCCTATCCTCTCCGAAGTCCAAAATCTGAAAAATCCGTCTCTCTTCGCAAAATCGACTTTATTCCGAAGGTATTAATTAATTGTAATTCAAACTTGTGCAAACCTTTTTGTGTCCCTCTCAATTTTCTAATTGTGCATTTTATCTCAAAAATCCGAATTCATTTTCCGTGACGTTTTCTTTGGTGTACAAGGTAATGAAATTATGTTGGTACTAATTTTCCTTTCCATCCCTTTTTGATAAATTATTAATCAGGCCGTCCCTCTTTCATAATAATGGGTACCTCTACCTGCCACATTCTGGATGAGATGGATCCAACTTGTAAGTGTAATTTCTATACGTTTTACTTATTATTCTGAAAATCCATCATGTTATTGAATTTTGTGTTGCGTTCATCCCGACCCCCCCAAGCACCCCCGTTCATTATTTATGTTACTTAATTATTATTCTGAAAGTGTGCATTTCACTCGGTTGTTGTTGTTGTTGAATGATTTTTTTACTTTTATTCACTAACGAATTGCAAATGATCATTGGGAGTACAAAACAAGCTCTTTTACTTATCTATTATACATCTCTATGGAACATTTTACTGCTCCATCGTGGTTACACTTGATCTTCTTGGGGTCAAGTTCAGCTGGAGTAAGTCATCAATATGACAGTGTATAATATGTTATGCACAACTTGCAGGTGTTGATGAAGTCATAAAGTTGGTCATGCCCATTTACCGTTATTGCTAACCTACCGCCCAAGCAAGTGCAAACTGATTCGACGACTAATTCTATCATACAATCGGGTCTAACTAGCAATCTAGCATCATACATGCACCCTCATTTGTAACTAGATGATTAATTAAGTACTTAATTATGTGATACATTGTCTCTCCTTTAGCATCCTTTTACTCACAACATTTGGCATTGGAGATACTCCAATGTAAATTAAACCACATATAGAGTGCTTTTCTTTTTGTCAAGGAAAAGAGATTCATGATATATAAAACGATATGAAAAGCAGGAAAATGTTCTCCGTGCACTTATCAGGAGTTTAAAGTAATTTAGTTCCTTTGTCATTGCTGTTACTCCTCATCAGTTATGAATTTGCTTACCAAATAGAGGGTTATCCTCTGCAGTTGCATCACTACTCTGTTATGTAGTAGTACCGAAAGGCCAATTGAGATAAATTGAAACTATGGAATACGATACCATCGGCAATAAGAAAAATTAAAAAACACTACAAGAATATGATGGGTCGTAAACTATAGTCAATATGATGTACTATATGATTAGATCCTGAGAAAAGTCTGAAGGAATACTGGCTTGTTTACTTTTACAAGCTTTGTTTAATTTCTTTATTAGTATTATTGTTGTGTTACTACTTATTTTTAATGTGCAAATCTTTAAGCTCAGGAGTCATGTTTGATACTCGTACACGTAGTCACGTCGAGTTGGACGAATTGTTGCAAACATATTGATCTCCTCTTTAAAAACATCTGCTAACTTCTAAGAGGAAATATAGTAGCCCTTTTTTTTTTCTCTTAGTCTTTGAGTTTTGAATGGAGGGCTCTAGGACTGGTTTTTCATTAGACAAATTTCGAACTTCGGAGACTTCTGCCAAAGTTCAGCAGAGCGGACTGCAATCTAAACAAAACCTTTCCAAGGAACTCAAAGATGGATTCAAAGAAACTTTCTTCCCTGATGATCCATTGCGGACTTTGAGGGGACAACCGAAATCAAAGAGGTTTTTCCTCGTCTTGCAAGCGATTTTCCCCATATTGGGATGGCTAAGAACATACAACTTCTCCAAATTCCAGGGAGACTTACTGGCCGGAGTCACACTGGCAAGTCTACAGGTTCCTCAGGTAAACATTTAGCACATTAGGTATTTTCCTATTTTGCACGAGACGGATATCATTTAATAATTTCAAACAACTGAACAGGATATTGCATATGCAAAGCTTATAAACCTTGCTCCACAATATGGTTTATGTAAGTTCTCTATCTCAACAATACTGATGACATGATTTTAAGATTTTTCCAACTTCACCGAGATAACAATATGTGGTTGATCATCCAATCTTAGACAGCAGCTTTGTTCCGCCTATCGTATATGCTGTGACTGGAAGCTCAAGGGAGCTGGCTATAGGACCTATTGCTGTGGTGTCTCTCATGATGGGACACCTCCTACAAAAGGAGTTTGATCCTGTCAAAGAAGCTGCTGATTATCTCCGTCTTGCGTTTACTGCTACCTTTTTTGCAGGGGTCATTCAGGCTGCTCTTGGATTGCTAAGGTACAGCAGAGCTACAGAAAACTGCATTATTTATTTAGTCTATATAGCACGTACAAAGTTAAGAATTACAATGACTACTGCAATCGTTTTCTGGCATTGACTTTTCAGAGTGGGCTTCTTAGTTGACTATTTATCCCATGCTGCAACTATTGGCTTCATGGCTGGAGTTGCCGTAATAATTTCTCTTCAACAGCTCAAAGGACTCCTAGGCATCAAGAAGTTCACTAAACAAACAGATGTTATCTCTGTCATGCGTTCAGTTTGGGGCGCGGTTCATCATGGCGTATGTTTTTTTCTTTTTTTCTTGTAAGATCATGGTGACTGGTGTATCTGTTTTACATATACTTGATCGCATTTTGTGGTGTAAGCTTACATTAGCGCCTTCAGTTCTAAAGTCTGCTTTCTATCAAATGCAGTCACCTCTTTCATTTTACTCCAAATTATCTGATTCTGATGCCCTTCATAACAGTGGGATTGGCGTACAATAGTCATTGGACTGTCATTTATGGCCTTCCTATTTGCAGCAAAATACATTGTAAGTACAAACTTCCCCGTAGCAGAATTTTATCATTGAAATTGCATATGCGTGAATTTTTCTCCTATTCATTTGATGTATTTTTTCATTCTCATTATATAACAGGCAAAGAGAAACAAAAGATTGTTCTGGGTCTCGGCAATTGCTCCGTTGGTCTCTGTAATTATTTCAACATTTTTTGTTTACATCACCCATGCTGACAAACATGGTGTGCAGATTGTAAGTACCGAACTCCATTAATCATAGTAAGCACCTGATTGATTCTAGTGAGTATCAAGTATCAACCTCCTTTGCCTTTTAATGTCGGTCTTTCAGGTTGGGCATATACCAAAGGGTATTAATCCACCATCTATTGACAAGATATTTTTCAGTGGACCTTATCTTGCTAAAGGCTTCAAAATTGGTGTCATTGTCGGGATAGTCGCGCTAGCTGTAAGTATAAGGATTCATACCTTGTTAAATGTCAATAACTGTTCCTCTTCCCCCCGGTCATGTAAAAACAACTGGTCGTGCAGGAAGCACTTGCAATAGGGAGAACATTTGCAGATATACGGGGCTATCAGCTCCATGGAAATCAAGAAATGAGAGCGTTAGGAGCAATGAATATTGTTGGTTCTTTAACATCTTGCTTCGTAGTTACAGGTGAGCTTTTCTTCACGGGCTAATTGACTTGTATATATCAAAACCAACTCAATAAGGTCTCTTTTTCCTTTTCACTTTTTTTTTTTGGCAACTACGCTAATTGAGTTCTGATCTCCTACAGGTGCATTCAGCCGCACTGCTGTGAATGTAATGGCGGGTTGTCAAACAGCAGCTTCCAACATTGTCATGGCTTGTATTGTATTTTTCACACTGCTTGTGATTACACCTTTGTTTAGGTATATCCCAAATGCGATACTTGCTTCCATCATCATATCAGCGATTATTGGTCTGATCAAAATCAGAGAGATTATTCGAATATGGAAGATAGACAAGTTTGATTTCATAGCTTGCATGGGAACCTTCTTTGGTGTTATCTTTGTTTCAGTGGAAATAGGCCTCTTGATAGCGGTAAGATTACGAATATTTTGATTGAAGTACTTTGATATATCTGAATTGCTCAGAAATCACAGTCAAAGTTGTGAACAGGTCTGCCTCTCAGCTGGCAAGATACTATTTCGGATGACACGGCCGCAAATATCAATGCTTGGAAAGTTGCCTGGATCGTCCGAGTATAAAAGCATTGAACAGTATTCTAAGGCTTCAATGGTTCCTGGTGTTCTGATCATCCGTGTTGACACCGCAATCTACTTCTCAAACTCCATTTACATCAAGGAGAGGTACAATTTCACCACATCATAGTGAGTCATATCAGGCCAGGTTTACCAACAAGCTAAAAATCTGATTATGCTCCATTGTATTGAACTTGAATGTGTCTCCCTTTCACAGCATACTGCTATCCTTGATCACATACCATACTTGCTTCAATTACCATAGTTGAAAGTCCTGATGTAGACAATGTTGGAAGTGTGTATATTGTATTACAGGATATTAAAGTGGCTCAATGCAGAAGAGGAACAACCTAAAATTAGCTATTTGGTCCTAGACATGTCATGTAAGGAATCTGTAACTTTAACCTTCTTTCTGAGATTTTCATAAGTTTTCGAATCTTAAAACTGTTTTCTTGCTGCAGCTGTTGCTGACATTGATACTAGTGGAACCAATGCCCTTGAAAAGGTGTACATGAATATCAAAAAGAAGAATGTTCAGGTAAACAGAATATAACAACGGAAATCTGTTTATTGTGAATCTGATTGAAATGCAAAACTTAGAACAGAAGATGCTACACCGGATTTTTTTGTTCTAAACTACTGCTCAGACATTATTATGATAATTCTTTCAACTGCTTGTGGCTACTTCCTAACCTTACTAATGACTGTAATATTTGGTTTACTGTCTATTGGATAGCTTGTCATTGCAAGTCCGGGGCAGCTCGTGGTTGACAAACTTCACGCATCAGGGTTGATCAAGTTGATTGGCGAGACCAGGATCTTCTCATCAGTAGAAGACGCTGTCCTTGCATATTCTCCATCTACACAAGAACCATGACATATATATAGTGGATAAACACCTGTTACTAATTATGTATCCACTGAACCAAATTCCCTTAATTGCAACGACTAATATATATCAATTACACTGCGATTCACATTACCAAATTCCTTATGCGGTTTTCAAATTTTACTAGTGAGAGTGATTTAAGCAGTGTTGGTTTAGGGTGATTCAATCTGCGTTTCAACCAAGTGTGACCAACCAAGTCCAATATCTACGTGCACGCATCTATCGTTGATACTTGCTGTCATGAAATCATGATAAAAAAATACGGGTTATGGCAAGAAAACGAATCTTATAAGAAAGTCTACTTCAATCTTTAAGTTCAAATGAAACTACTCAACTACACTAGCAAAAATGGCAAGTGGCCTTTTTTATTTTTGAGTGAATTAAGAAGAAAATGTCAATAATCCGTCGTGAGTCAAGCAGAATAACAATATAAGGATTAGAAAATGAGCAAATAGGCCAATGGAATGATTATTATATTCCACTGAAAGAGTTGAAAATAATTTAGGATTTATCAAACATATAGTCTTATTATGAAGTAAATTAACAATAGAAGGGCTCAAGGGAATGAAGCACATTATATTCTTCAAAGACTAGACCACCCCTTATTAACAATAATTTTGGCCAATTGCTCTAATCAGTTGACATTTTTGTGATCGTTCCTCAATCATCATCCCTAAATAAATAAAAAAATAGCAAGACGAGGTAGAGAATATATCTACTGTAAACGTTATAAGTATTCGAGATAACGCCGGGGTTTGATAAGTTAGCTTTATCCTGGAGCTGTTGCCTGTTGGTGCTGTGTGAACTTAGATTGTATAAATATAAACAAATCAACTTAGGTTAGGAAATAACGCATTATATTGATTTTTTGATGGAAAACGCATTATATTAATCCAACATGTTCCCTAGCATATCAAACGAAATTTCAGGCGATTGGTACATTCTACCTATTTCAATCAGTCGTTGACTGCATATCAGAGTAGAAATTTCTTTGACCTTTCATGTTATCTTGCCTACGGCTAGTTGCCTAGTTGTCATTGATCTTCTTCAGAAGTAGACTTTTGAAGAATTCTATCATCTTACAATGTTTTGCATTTGTTTATTTACTGCAATTGCCTCATTGTATAGTCCTCAACTCCTGATAGCTGGAGTTCCCTTCTGCATGACCAAAGGTGGAGAGGACATAAAAAATGGATCATGTGCTGCTATTATTATATCAATTATATTTTGTGACAAAAATGTTGGGAATAATATCTATATCGGCCAATTTTCTTATGATAAACCCGACTTTAAAACTACTTGAAAATAATCTATAGTTCAATCCTTATAAGTCGAAACGATCCCATGAAGTTCTTAAGTTTGTCGAAATGTAAAATTGAAACTTTGGCTATACTGTATACATATATCCTTCACAATTTATGTATTTCATAATAAAAACAAAAACTGATGGCTTAATGCAAGGCTTAAGATAATCGGCCGAAAAGATATGCCATTCTAGGATGTGCGAGGTTCCAAGTATGGATTATTATAGTAGAGATTATTTTGATATAATCGACCGAAATATATAAATGCATTGAGGTGTACTATTTAATTAATTGACAATCAAGCTCAACTGCTGCTCAGGGAATATATAGACGTCTTAGTTGGTGATATGTTGCAAGCCACTACTGATGTCCTCTTAACAACATCTTCTAAGAGGAAGTAAAGAAGCCATTTTAATTTCTTGTATCTAAAATCTGAGTTAAATGAAGAGCTCTAGGAGCATTTCTTCATCAGACCAGCTTGGTCATTCTGAGACTAACACGAAGGTACAGCAGGACGGACTGCAATCCAAACAAAACCTATCGAAGGAACTTAAAGATGGTTTTAAGGAAACTTTCTTCCCTGATGATCCGTTGCGGTCTTTGAGGGGACAGTCGAAATCAAAGAGGTTTTTCCTCGTCTTGCAATCCATTTTCCCAATATTGGGATGGATGCAAACATACAGCTTCTCCAAATTGCGGGGAGACCTCTTGTCCGGAGCCACAATCGCAAGTCTGCAGGTTCCTCAGGTAAAACAGTTAGCAGCTAAGTACTAGGTAATGTACTACATATTTTGTACTTGCCATGAGTATTATTTACGTATATCTTTCAAATAATTGAACAGGATATTGCATATGCAAGGCTTGCAAACCTAGCTCCACAATATGGTCTATGTAAGTTCTGTTTTCGATCTCATCCATCATACGGTTACATTTCATATTTCACTTAAAGATTAATGTGCACATGATGATGTTCCAATCACAGACAGTAGCTTTGTTCCGCCTCTCATTTACTCTGTGATGGGAAGCTCAAGGGAGCTGGCTATAGGACCTGTTGCAGTGGTATCTCTCATGATGGGAACTCTCTTGTCAAAGGAGTTCGATCCTGTGAAAGAAGCTGTTGATTATAGACGTCTTGCCTTTACGGCTACTTTTTTCGCAGGCATCACTCAAGCTGCTCTAGGATTTTTAAGGTATACTTGTTCAACAGAAGAGAAACGGCTGTTAAGATATAGCAATTGTGCATAAATAAAATGATGGAAATTGACTGCCTTATTGATTTCAGATTGGGCTTCTTAGTTGACTTCTTCTCACATGCTGTAACTGTTGGGTTCATGGCCGGAGCTGCCATCGTTATTGCTCTTCAACAGCTCAAAGGGCTGCTAGGGATAAAGAAGTTCACCAAGAAAACAGATATCATCTCTGTTATGCAGGCTGTTTGGCGCGTGGTTGATCATGGAGTACGTATGTTACATTTTTATTCTTATTCTTGTGGAGTTGTGGTGACTACAACAACAGCAACAACAACCGAGTATAATCTCCATTCAATGGGGGTGCTCGGGGTCAGGAGTTGTGGTGACTGCTTACCCATAATGCCTTCTTTGAATTTCCATCGATTTTAGTAAAATCTTTCGTTTGTAGTTGACTAATGTTCTTCGTAACAGTGGGATTGGCGAACCATTGTCATTGGACTATCATTTTTGGCATTCCTATTTGCAGCAAAATACATTGTAAGTGCAAAAAAAAGCTTTCTCGAAGAGAGTAAATGTATGATGTACCAGGCCGTTATTTGCAAGATTTTTGTTTCTACTGTATATTTGTGCTCCTAACTTCCTATGTAACAAAAAATTATGTCAGGCAAGGAGGAACAAAAAACTATTCTGGGTCTCGGCGATTGCTCCGTTGGTCTCCCTTGTCCTGTCGACAATTTTTGTTTACATCACCCATGCTGACAAACATGGTGTGCAGATTGTAAGTAACAAACTCCATTAATCATAGTAAGCACCTGATTGATTCTAGGAGTATCAAGTATCAACCTCCTCTGCCTTTTGATGTTGGCCTTTCAGGTTGGGCATATACCAAAGGGTGTTAATCCACCATCTGTTGACAAGATATTTTTCAGTGGACCTTACCTTGCTAAAGGGTTCCAAATCGGCGTGGTTGTGGGGATAATCGCACTAGCTGTAAGCATAGATAATTGTAACTTTACAGTTTACACACACACACACACACAACAAAGTGGAATGACTGAAATACAGAAACATTAGATCAACTGTCTGAAGAGAAGTATGTCTTGTAGGAAGCACTGGCAATAGGAAGAACTTTTGCTGATATGAAGGATTATCAGCTCGACGGGAACAAAGAAATGACAGCGTTAGGAGCAGCAAACATAGTTGGTTCCTTCACATCCAGCTATGTAGTTACAGGTGAGATTTTCAACTTCTTCAAGGCCTGCTTCAGAAGTAAAGTTAATTTAAGAACCGTCTACTTTAATAAATCACTATCAGCAACTCCACAATTTGGGTTTTCTGCTTAAGCTGATTAAGTTATCTGAATAACCAACTTAATAACTCTTTCTCTCTTTCCCCACTGCAATACTTTACAGAACAGCTTTACAGAATCCACTCTTTGTTATATCTTCGCATAACGAGTTCCAATCTCTTGCAGGTGGTTTTGGCCGGTCAGCTGTGAATTACATGGCTGGTTGTCAGACAGCCGTTTCAAACATTGTGATGTCTTGTATTTTATTTTTGACTCTGGAGGTGATTACCCCTGCATTCAAGTATATCCCGAACGCGATACTTTCCTCTATCCTCATATCCGCGGTGGTAGGTCTGATTGACATCAAGGAGATAATTCATATATGGAAAATCGACAAGTTCGATTTTATTGCTTGCATGGGAGCCTTCTTTGGCGTGATTTTCCATTCAGTGGAGACCGGCCTCATGATAGCTGTAAGTTAGAATGATGAAATATATTGACGAAAATATATCTGATTTGCTCAGAAGTCAGAAATTTACAGTCAAGGTTGCTTATAGGTCTCCCTGTCAGTTGGCAAGATACTGTTTCGGATGACACGGCCGCAAACATCAATACTCGGACAGTTGCCTGGATCCTTTGAGTATAAAAGTATTCAGCAGTATTCTGAGGCTGTCATGGTTCCTGGTGTTCTGATCGTCCGAGTTGACACAGCTATCTACTTCTCAAACTCCACTTACATCAAGGACAGGTAACAGTTTCACCACATTATATACCAAGAAACACAAAAAGAGATATTTTAATGCTTGAAAATTTTCTTTGAATGTGTCTCCCGTCTTCTGCAAATTAAGTCATAATTTCCACCCTTTCGCAAACCCTGTCCCGGTCCAAAGACCCTTGTGTTAACAATGTAACATCATATTACATTACAGGATTGTAAAGCGGCTAGATGAAAAGGCAGATCAATTGTCAGAGGACGGCTTCCCCAAAATCAACTATTTGATTCTGGAAATGTCTTGTAAGAAATCTGAAACTTCTATTTTTTTCTCCGACCTATTCGTCAGTTTCACCAGTTTCTGAAGCTGAAAGTGAATTCCGGTTGCAGCTGTTGCAGACATTGATACTAGTGGGACTCACGCTCTTGAAAAGCTGTATATGACCGTTAAAAAGAAAAATGTTCAGGTAAACATAAAACACCACAAACTAGTTCTACTTTCTATATCCAATTGAACTGTGCTCAGGTTAAACTAGCCGTACCAGGTGCT